>CM058159.1:10846800-11116800 GCA_030254885.1 Vitis rotundifolia
GTATATTGTGTTTTCTAAAAAAAACATTTTATCAGTGATTTTCTTAAAAACACTTTCATTAAAAACATTGTCGAACACATTCTTATTTGTGTTATCCCAAAATAAATTTACAATAATTTTGAGTTTTCATGGGAAATATGAAGAAACACCTAGACTTGCAAATTAGGATAAAATGAAAGATAATTGTAACTTAACTAAATAACCTAAGAATGCTAAATTTTTTAAGATCATAATACTTAATTTTTTCGAATATCATATATATTAGATGAACTTCATAATTTTTTTTTAAATTACTTTATTTTTATTTTTGTATTTTATACATATGTATATATATGGAAGAGGCTATATTGCTAGTGACACACACACACACACACACACATATATATATATATATATATATATATATATATATATAGCTTTTTTTTTTATGTATGTTATTTTAATGATATAAGATAAAAAAAAATATAATAATTATCATTTTTATCAAGGCAAACACATGTGGTTACTAATTTTTATTTGATTTTAGCATACAAAAAATAGACTTAATACTTAGTCAATTTTAGATATTAATAAAAACAAACATATTATTTCGATTTATACATTCATGGTTATCTAGATTAATATCTATTCAAATTTGGGACAAAAAACAATAAACACCATTTTGTGATATCAAAGAATACATTTTAAACTGTCTAAATCGTGAAAATCCCCTTCACATATTTTGGTTTTTCTTAGCCGGTGGCTTGTCCCACAATTCACAACCTAAATCAGTCCAAATAATAATAATATGGGTTAAATACATTTTACTCCCTCAATCTTTGACGTATTTTATATTTTACCCTCTCACGTTCAAAACTCAACATTTTGTTCCCCAAATTTCTTAAAATGCAACGCCTTGCTCCCTTAAATTTATTAAAAAGTCAACAAATAATTTGTTAAGTAAAGAAACAATATTGAAATGTAAAGAAAAACATTTATTAATCAAGTTCAAAGGTGCCACACTTTGTAACTGTATGTGAAAATAACGAATAGTTATACGAATATCTCTCAAAAATAAAAAATTAAAACTGATAGTTACTATATTTTGAAACCATTCTAAAAATTTTACTCTGTTAATTCAAAATTGATTTTATCTAATTTCATACCTAATATTCAAACCAAAGTATGAAAAAAATCAATCTTATTTATAATTTCATAAAAGGTTTGTAACTAAGGGAAAAGTGTTGATATTTATTAAGTTCAAAGAGAAAATGTCGGGTTTTGAATGTGAAAGGATAAAGTATAAAACACTTCAAAGATGGAATGGTGAAGTATATTTAACTCAAATAATATATATAAACATCATTTAATGTCGAAATGATTTTTTTTTTTTTTTAAGTTATGCGGTTTATTAATCAATTTTCAACTAAAATCATGCACCCTCATAAAATCAATCCAAGTAATTTTAATGCAATTAATTTTGGACAACAAAATGGTAGTTGTATCATAATTTCATTATCAGATATGATATATGGTGGTAAAATTAGGGTGGAGCAAAGAAAATAAGGCATCCATGATCCATGATCCATGATCCATGTACATCACACACAGGCTCTCTTCTTAGAGTTTCGAGCAATAATAATAAAGAAAAGAAAAGGGGAATATTCCCTCTGATTCCCAGATAACAGAGGATTTAGGGTGACTTCTAATTTGGATTTCAACTTTGAATAGTTGAAATTTCCTATCAACTGGGTAGATATTTCTATGTGCTGCGCTGGCCGTTTCACACCCCAAAACAATGGTCTCTGCTTTTCTACAAGGCAACCTCACTCCTCCACTTTCTCCCCAATCACCACCATCTTCCTCGTAACCATCGGCCGCCAATCTCCTCCCAAACTCAATCTTTTCCGATGACCACCTTTTCTTTCCCCTCAGATTTCTTTCTGGTTACCAATCTTTTCCCGAAAATTCTTCCTCAGTAGCGTATTCACTGCCGCTCAATCACACCCAATTCTCCATATCTGGCGGTGATTTGCATCGGTTTGTCTTCACTTTTCCACTGGGTTTGCATTCTACTCCAGAAAATTGTCCACCCAATCACAAACGATTCCTTGGTTTCTCCAATGATTGCCACCAGTTCTTTCTGACTTCCCGGCCGCTTGGGTCGCACTCCATTTTTGAAAAACCGTCCGTCACTAGTGTGATTTCGCTTCACATGGAGGGGCAGAAGAACCAAGTTGTTGATGGAGCAAGAAGCATATTGTTTAAGAAATACGAGATGGGAAGGCTTCTTGGGCAGGGCACCTTCGCAAAGGTGTACCACGCGAAGAGGCTTGGGAGTGGGGACAGCGTTGCCATCAAGGTGATCAACAAGGACCACGTGAAGAAACAGGGCATGATGGAGCAGATCGAGCGCGAAATCTCTGTTATGCGCCTTGTTCGCCACCCCAATGTGGTGGAATTGAAGGAAGTGATGGCCACAAAGACCAAAATCTTCTTTGTCATGGAGTTCGTGAAGGGTGGTGAATTGTTCGCAAAAGTGGCCAAGGGAAGGCTCAAAGAGGATTCGGCTAGAAAATACTTCCAGCAGCTTGTCAGCGCCATCGATTTTTGCCACAGCAGAGGCGTTTCCCACCGCGATCTCAAACCCGAAAACTTGCTCCTCGATGAAAACGAGAACTTGAAAGTCTCTGATTTTGGGCTGTCGTCGTTGCCGGAGCAGCTCAGAAATGATGGATTGCTACACACACAGTGTGGGACGCCAGCATACGTGGCGCCGGAGGTGTTGAGGAAGCGAGGCTACGACGGAGCCAAGGCCGATACATGGTCTTGTGGGGTTATTCTCTATGTTCTGCTTTGCGGCTTTCTTCCATTTCGAGCAGAGAATGTTATGAAGATGTACACCAAGGTTTTCAAGGCAGAGTTCGAGTTTCCTCCATGGGTTTCGAGGCAAGCAAAGCAGTTGATATCGAAGCTCCTCGTTGCTGATCCCGAGAAACGAATCACTATTTCTGCGATCATGGAGGATCCTTGGTTTCAGAAAGGTTTCAGGAAGCCTATTGCCTTTTCAATTCAAGAACAAGAGAACAACGAGGAGTGGCAAGCGTGTAAAGGGGAGGTGGAAATGGTGAGAACAAAGTCCTCCTCACCACCTTTCTACAACGCCTTCGAGTTCATCTCCTCAATGTCATCGGGCTTCGACTTGTCCAGCTTGTTCCTGAGCAAGAGGAAGTCGGGCTCCATGTTCACCTCCAAGTGCGCCGCCTCAACCATCATGGCCAAGCTCGAATCAGTGGCCAAGAAGCTCAATTTCAGAGTGGTGAACGTGAAGGAGTTCAAGGTGAAAATGCAGGGGCTAGTGGATGGGCGAAAGGGGAAGTTGTCGGTGACGGCCGAGGTGTTCGAGGTGGCGCCGGAAGTGGCCTTGGTCCAATTCTCCAAGTCCGCCGGTGACACCCTCGAGTACACCAAGTTTTGTGAGGAGGAGGCCAGGCCTGCTCTCAAAGACATTGTTTGGACTTGGCAAGGTGAAAATGAGTGCAGTGATCATCAGAGGCCCATGGTCCATGAAAATGGAGGCGAAATATGCGCATAAACAGCCCCCAAATGTCTTGAATTGCTTTAATTTCCTGAGATTCTGTGATATACCCAACCTTATAGAATTTTCATTTCTTTTTTTTCTTTTTTTTTTAACAAAATTAGTATCATATGATCTCTACACCTATTCCCAGAAACAATTGCTTCCTGGACTTGGCATGAAAGGGGTCTCAGCAGCAGTAGTTGTAGAAATGGATAATTCCCTTTCTTTCCCAACTAAAATCCTTAACCTTTTTTGACTTACTTCTGTACAAAGTAGGAGTGGATGGCGTGGGTTTGTGTCAAGTGAGCCTTGTAAGAATGTTGTTGTAAAGTAAATGATAAAAGGAAATGTGAGGATTTGTTCTCAGTTTGTATTTTTGGCGAGTCTATGGAACGTGAGGAATGGTAGTTGTTGCCTTGTTGGTTGTTATCTCTCTCATTCGTTAGTTGTCGTGTCTTATCCTTAGATGGAGTTGGGGTTGGGAGGACTTTTGGTGGAGTTGAGGCCCCAGGGGCGGTGGGTGCAGGCGTGAAGCCTCATGTGGCTCCATTGGAACCCCACCAGGCATTTGTCAACATAATGTGTGGACAGAGAAAAGTACATGCAACAGCGTCATCATGAAGACTAGGCACAGAGCAGCTGCCTTCTTGACATTTGACAATGGACAATTGGATAACTCAAATACAAAATTCAATCAGATAACAAAAATAATTATTTATATTTCTACTTCTTCTTCAAATCAAACCGACCCTAGAAAAAGGAGATTGAAATTCAAGCCTTTGAGCCATATGAATGGTGTTAAAATGATTGATGCAGAAATCCATATGAATGGTGGCCACAGCCTGAAACAGCTTCGGCTCCTTCTTGTGTGGCCTGTAAGACCTTTGACCCAAAGCTGGATGGATTGACATTACTAAAATTTTGAGAAAAATGAATTTCTCAAATTTTATTTTCCATCATGTTTAAAATTTAATGCAAACTTCGAATTAGGTTTGCACATTCACGTGGGTTGACCCAATCTGATCCAATACACGAGGAAAAGAGGTGTTAAGAGTTTTAATTATCCAAAAAATATTTCTATTGAAAATAAAAAATAAAAAATAAAAACACCCTCTAAAAGAAAATTAGAAAAAGAATATATTTTCTTTTTTTTCTTTGAAAACTTGAAAACCAAAAGGAAAGAATATAATTCTTTTTTTTTTTTTTTGAAAAATAAAAATCTTCTCTCTTAAAATTTATCTGCATTTTCTATGTGAAAAAGAAGCTCAATGCTTTGTATCATGGAAAAGAATAGTTCTCGTATTTATAATTTCATTTTTAATTTAAAACAAGAAAATTGATCAATTAAATAATCAATCAGATCATTGGACATCTCAAAAGGTAACCCGAAATAATTATTATTAATGTGTAATTGGATTTTATGTTTGTAACCGCATTTTACAAATATTATCATTAAATTTTAATTACTTATTTTTTTTTTTTCACATTGCAATTGAGGAAATATCTATCGGAGAAAGAAGACGAGGAAATGGAAGGCAAGCGTATCACGGAAAACATTTTAAAAAAAATGTTGAAGTTAGAGACGAAGCTTGGAGAGAGAGGCAGGTGGCACAGACACCTTTTATGTCACTTTTTGTCATGTGACTTTCCTCACAACAACACATAAATTCAATTTGTAGATCACATCACTCGAATCTTCCTAACAAATCAAACTCTTCCTCATGCCCCCTTCCCATTAACATATGATCTTAAAATTGAAAGCTACTAAAATCATTGTGTTTGCAGAAGACGCCAAATCTGTATTTAAATAAAATAAAATCTAACAATAAAATAAAGAATTTGATTGTATTTAATTCTACATTATCCAAGGCTTTGTTTGGCTTTACTATTTCGTTTTCTATGGAAAAGTTCAGATAAAGAAAATTAAATTATTAATTGGTTATTTAGATGTACTTTTTGTATTTTTCTTTTAATAAATTATTTTAAAAAATTAAGGTGATAAAATTTTTATCACCTTAAATTTTAAAAATTTTGAAATCATTATTTTTTTTTTTTTGAAAATATAAGGTTATGTTTGGTTTCTGAAAATTTTGGAGGAAAATACGAGAGAAATAAGATAGAGATGAAAAGTGGAAGAAAAGAAAAAATAGAGGAAAATAAAAAATAGATTTAAAATTAATAAATTATTTTTATATACTTGTTCAAGAACATTGATTGATAATTTTTATTATGTGACTCCATTATCATTATTGCCAAGTAATAAAAATAATCATATCTCACTTAAAAGCAAGGAATCTAAGACTAATCAAATACATATTTGGCACTAATGCCTAGATCACCAATTAAGTATGAAATATTACACTCTTTAATTTTAGAGGGTCTTTCAATATAAGAATCCTATATAGAAGATAAAATGACTAGGGTGACAATAAGGTAGGTTTTTTTGGGTACGCACCTTATCCCACCCCTAATGGGACAAGTTTGAAAATAGAATAAAGGGGTTAGGGACGAGTTTGTGATTTTTTAAAACCCGGGATGGGTTCAAGGTGGGTTTGGATATTAATTTGTCCTGCCTTGATTATATATAAAATTAATTTTAATTTTATTTTAATTTTTTATTTTAATATATAATAATAATAATAATAATAATAATAATAATAAAATACTTTTCAATAAAATAATTTATAAAAAAGGACAATTGTGCTTTGGACCCAACTGAGCTCAAAAATTAAGATTTGATCCATAAAAGTTGCATAATTGATAAAAATGATATAAAATGTGAAAAGACTAATACACCCTTTAAAACTATTTTGAGTATTTTATATCACAATGTTTGACAAACTTTTTGATCTTAATTTTTTTTAATAATTATTCTGAAAATTCATTATTTTTAGAAAACTAACTTTTTTAAAAAATATATTCTAAAAATATATCATTTAAAAAAAATAATTTTGACATATTTTTAGTTATTTTTTACATACACAATTTTAAAAATAGATATTTTTCAAGATGTTTGATTTTTAAATAATAATAATAATAATTTATTTTTATTTTTTTGGAAAAGGGTGTACTTTTTTCCAAATCACTAAATTAAATTAAATTTTATTGAGGTTTACAAAAGAAATAAAATTTAAATTAATGTTTTTCTATTTTTTTTCATAGTCAATAAAGGTTATTTTTGGAAAGATAAAAAATTTATATCATTCTTCTCAAATTTCACACTTCTTCTAGGCCTTGGGCTTAAATGGTGAACTTATATGGACCAAAGTTTAATTTTTGGGCTCAACTAGGTCCAAAACACAATTTTCCCTTATAAAAATTATAATATTTTAATTATTTATTAAATGTATTTATTTTAATGTAATTAAAAAATTTTAAAAAAATTTTTTTATAAAAAATTTCAAAAGAGGTTAAATGAGGTAAGATAAGGCAAGTATGGAAAATTTCCCATACCCACGCTGCCCCATTTAATTTTTTTAAGGGTTTAATACATTTTACCTTTAGAACCTATCATATATTTTATACTTTGCCCATTCACATTCAAAATCCAACAACTTACCCTCCAAACTTCTTAAAGACCAACACTGTACAACACTTGGACCTTGCTTTGAAGAGATATTAGGGCTTTGGAGGAAAAAGAACGGAGATGAAAGAGATTTTAGGGTTTTGGTTGTTTAAAATGACAATTTTACCCCTAACTTATTAAATGACGTAGATATTTCCGTTTAATGAATGTAATGGTGACAAAAAAAAAATGGTGCAATATTGATTGTGACCTAATTTCATACAAAGAAGTAATAGAGAATGAAAGGTGGATTAAAGTAATGAGTAAAGAAATTCAATCAATAGAGAAAAGCAATGCATTAGAGCTAACTACTCAATTAGGTGGAAAGAAGTCTATTAGTATTAAATTGATTTATTAGACAAAATATATACCTAGTAGTAAAGTTAACTGATTTATGGTAAGATTAGTAATAAAAGACTATAAGCAAATACTAGGTATTCAACATTTTGAAGTTTTTGTAGTAATTGCTAGATGAGATATTGTTCACATGATAATTGCACTTGCATCTAAAAAGAAATGAAAAATTCTCCAAATGGATGTTAAGTAAACTTTCGGGTCGTTTACACACCTTTAGAAAGAAGTAATGGAATCTATTTCCTTTCAACTACTCTATCTAATTGATCATTTGATCTAATGGTCTGCCTATAGAAGAAGCTTTATTGAACAACCACCGTGATATGTTAAGGAAGAAAGAGAAGCAAGTTTACAAACTCAAAAAGCCATTATATAGATTGAAGTAAGCACCACATGCTTAGTGCACATAGATTGAGACTTATTTATTATAGCATAGTTTACAAAAGTATCCTATTAAGCAACCATTTTACAATTCAGTCAAATTATAATAATGATATGCTTATTATATGCTTTTATGCTTTTATGTGGATGATTTAATTTTTACAGAAAATTATCAACAAAAATTTTAAGAAGACAGTGACACAACAATTTGAGATGATAAATATAAAATTAATATCCTATTTTCTTGGCATTAAGGTCCAATGAATAAATAAGAATGATATCTTCATCTTGCAATTAAATAAGTATGCCATACATATTCGAAAATGATTTAAGATGGAATCATTAGCAACAATTTGCATGCCTAGTGTAGAGAAATTAGTTATGAAAAGGGGGAAGATTGGAAAATAAGTAAATTATACTTATTTTCTAGGGCATGATAGGAAGTCTTCATCATTTGACCTACTAGGGTGGACATTGTTTATGGAGTGTGAATTATTAGTTAGTTATGGAAAAATCATATCAATCATATTTGTAACTTTGAGGTATGTAAATAATATTTATGATTATGGAAATTTCTACTCCTCCTTAAGCAACTTCAATTAAGTTCTTTACACAAATAGTCATTAAGTAGGTTAGGTAGAAACTAGAAAGAGTAATGCTAGGTATGCTTTTTTCTTGAATGAAAGCATTCTCATGGTTTTCAAAGAAACAAGTTAACTACTATCCATGATAGAAACTAAATACATGACAATGATTTTCACATGTCAAGCAATTTAGCTTCACTAAATGGTTAGTGAGTTGAAGCATAAATTAAGAGATTCTACAAAAATTTTGTTTGATAATAAGACTCCTATTGTATGACAAAAAAAAAATGATATTTCAAAGTGGAAGTAAATACATAAGCATTAAGCTTCATTACATTAGGGAACTCATGAAAATTTATGAAATTGAGCTTGAGTTTTGTAGATCAAAAGATCAAATTGCAGATATTTTTATAGTCATTAAATGCGGATGTGTTCGAGAAGTTGAAGATAACGTTTAGAGTGATTGACTTTAAAACTTGACATAATAGCAATTATTAAGAATATTAATCAGATTTAAATCCATATTATATGAATTTAAAAAATATTATAAATGGTTATTTATTTTGGTTCCTTATGTTATTTATAAGTTACTGTTTAATTATGAATCAAAGTTATAATTCAAATATAATTAATTTATTATAAATTTACATTTGTTATTATGTTTATTAATGAATCGATTAAGATAAAATAATTTTTTTAGTAAATATTACTATCAATGTGGTGTGTGATTCCAACCTATTGTACACAAAAGTTTAAGGGATAATTATGTTTTGGGCCTAATTGGGCCCAAAAATTAAGCTTTGGTCCATATAAGTTCACTATTTAAGCCCAAGACCTAGAGAAAGTGTGAAAATTAAGAAGAATGATATAAATTTTTTATCTTTTCATAAATAACCTTTGCTCGCTATGAAAAAAAGAAAAAGAAAAACATTAATTTAAATTTTATTCCTTTTGTATACCTCAATAAAATTTAATATAATTTAATGATTTGGAAAAAAATACACCATTTTTTAAACAAATAAAAATAATTTACTATTATTATTATTATTATTATTATTTAAAAATCAAACATCTTAGAAAATATATATTTTTAAAATTATGTATATAAAAAATAACTAAAAATATGTTAAATTTATTTTTTTAAAATTATATATTTTTAGAATATATTTTTAAAAAAATTAGTTTTCTAAAAATAATAAATTTTTAGAATAATTATTAAAAAAAAATTAAGATAAAAAAGCTGGTCAAACATTATGGTAGAAAATAGTTTTGAAGGGCATATTAGTCTTTTCATATTTTATATCTTTCTCATCAATTATGCAATTTATATGGACCAAAACTTAATTTTTGGGCCCAAATGGGTCCAAAACACAGTTGTCCCATAATCCATCATCCTTGGATTGTTTCATTTTTGCAGATAGCTATTCACTTCATGGCCTCAATGTTTGAATGTTTGTCGGGCGAGACCAATTTGTAACATTAGGTTACATGAATTTGTTAAGTTGATTGGTCAAGAGGGTATTTACTAAAGCTTAATATTTATTATTTAATGATTTAAGTTAATTTTAAATTTAAATAATTTTAAATTATTAGCCTAAAACCTATTATTTTATTTTTATTTTAAATATTAAGATTATTTAATAAAATTAATATAGAAAATTTTCTAATTTTTTATACAAATTTGAGATTTAAAATAAATTAATTATTTTGATTAAATATTTATTTGAGATTTAATTTTAAATTATAAAATATTAAATTATTTTAATAAATATATTTAATCCATTTAATAATTTAAATTAAGTTATTAATTCTGATTTATGAAACATCTTCTACCTTAATAAATTGATTTATAAAACAACGGCCACAAAAATAATCAATGGGCACTAAAAAAAATGGTATCCATTGTCCAATGGGCATAAAACCAATGGGCATAAAACCAAGGGGCAATCAATAACCAAGGGGCAACCAATGGGCCCATGTCAACTGGTTTAACAAGAGGACAAATATGTCACTATCCTAATAATTCAGCACTAGCTTCCAATAAAATTTTAATATATTAAAATATATATTTTTTATAATTAAAAATAAAATGGTAATTGAATATGATAAGTAAACAACGTTATAATTATTTAAATATTACTATAAAAACAAATTAATATTTTAATATAGTTAACTTATTGTGCCAGGAATTTATTGATAATTTCTCTGAGTTACTTTTTTTCATTCTAAGAATTTCATTATGAATTCATCGTGACATAAAGAAAAAGGTTTAAAATTAAAGAACGAAAAAGAAAAAAAAAAAGTTATTACATTAGTATAAAATATAAAAACTCTTATACTATTAATAGATTATAAGAGGTCTAATAAATATATTTTTTAATGATAGAGATTTTTAAAAATTAGAAAAAAAAAAAAACATAAATATTTTTTTTAAAAATATTATCTTAAATTTTAAAATTTTGTTGAATGACAGTTTTTAATTTATATAAGATCAGTGGGTGTTTGATAAATAAACTTAATGACTTAAAGTAATTTAATAGTTTAATTTAGGTCATTAAGTAAATTAAGTATGAAATAATTTAATGGTATAACTTAAAATAAAAAATAATTTTAAGTAATAAATAAAAACAATTAACTCATTCGTAAGTCCACATCTTTATTTTACTTTTTTATCTTTATTTGTCTTACTTATTTTTGTGATTTTTTTTTGCTACTTCATGACTTTCATTATTACTTAATCTCCTTTGTCCTGATTATAATTTGTGAGGATAAATATGTTAATTTATATTTGGTTAAAGTTTAGAAGATAGCAAAGAAGATCAAATTTAATTAAAATCAATTGGAAAATTATGTCTTTTAAATTATTTAATCTTTATACCAAAGAGTTAAAATAAGTTAAATAAGTTTAAAGTAGTATACAAAAATAAATTATTGATTTTCAATCTATTTTTTAATTTTCTTTACTTTTTTTTTTCTTTTTTTTTTTCTTTATTTTATTTTCTTTGCATTTCTTATCAAATTTTATAAGAACAAAACATAGCCTAGCATTTTTTTCCCTTTCTTTAGATTATGTTTGGTTCCTAGAAAGTTTGAGGAAAAATGCACAAAAAATAAAAAAAAAAGAAAGAGGATATATAAAAGAAAGAAAAAGTAAAAGAAAATAAAAATAGACTTAAAGCCAGTAAATCATATTAATATCCTACTTCAAACTTATTTTACTTATTTAACTCTTCCATATAAAAATTAAATAATTTAAAAATTTATAAGTTTCTTATCGTTGTTAATTATATTTTTTTTTAGTATTTTCATAATTAAATCAAACGTGAGAAAATAATTTTTCTTAACATTTTCTTTATTTTCTTAAAACTCTTCAGGAATTAAACATAACTTTAAACTCAATAATTTTTATACATGATAAAAATATTTTTCTTAACATTTTTTTTTAATACTATACGGGAACAAAATATAGCCCAAAGTCATTTTACACATTTCATTGACTTTGTACGATGCTATAAATAGACCCATTTCATATTTTATCAGTAAATTCATATTTAGTTTCTATATTTGATATAGAAATTATTATTATTTTTTATTTTAAAAAATAAAAAATAAAAGGTGTATCTAAATATTAAGATAACAACTAATAGATTATGTTTAAGGGCAAAACAAGATTTTAAATTTAAAATTTGAACTTTGTTTCAAGAAATTAACTCACAAGCCAACAAATTAAGGTTATGTTTGGTTCCATGGAAAAATACTAAGAAAAGAAAAAAAATGTAAAAAAAAATTATTTTATCATACATGGTTGTCATACGAAAAATATAAAAGAAAATCCAATATGTATAATTAAAACCGGTTAAAAACTCGTGTATTTTTAAATTATTTAATCTTTATATTGATGAGTTAAAATAAAGAAAATAAGTTTGAGTAGCAAATAAAAATAATATATTTATTTTTAATTTTTCTTTATTATTTCTTTTCTTCTATTTTTTTGTTTGTAGTTTCTTTCAAATTTTTTGAGAATTGAACATAGGCTAAACATTTGGAGGCTCAAAATAAAATAAAATAAAATCCTCAGCTACAGTCTTTGGGATGCCTCTCCTAACATTTTGACAAGTCAAATATGAAATAATATCCCCTTGAAAGTTTATTAAAGAATCATAATTATAATTATTAAAGTTAATACACAAGTAAACCAATGCGAGAGGGACAGCATCTTTCTTGCAGTCAAAAGATATGGCTTTTAAGAGCTTTCTTATTGGGCAAATGAGCCACGTATCTGAATTCTCAGGTTAGAGAGGGAGTAATTGAACATTTGAGTTAACAATAGGCAATCAGTTGATGTGGCCTTAGATTTGTCATCTATCGACTCTTGTAGTCTTGTGTCTTCCTGCAAATGGTGGAAGATTCTCCATTCCAATAATGCATATGTCTCTATCCTGAAAGGACATGGTTTCAGTTAGAGTTGCCACTAGTTATAATTTGTAATATACGGCAATAATTTAACAAACATGTGGCGTATCTCCAAACCAGCTTTTCTTATGGGCATCAAGCATTTGGCCCTATGAACAGGTTTCACTCAAGGACACAAAGTTTGAGGACAAGCATGTGTCGCCATCACCGAGTGTGGATATATGGAAGCATTTGAGGACACGGAAGCGGAAGAGAAGCAGAGGAGGTGGTGTACTAAACCTTGTTAGGGTATATATCGACCGACGCAATCCAACTAGGCTATCAATGAGATGGCATGAGTTTTTTCAGATGTCCAATCCGTCCGGGATAAATTTAGAAAATAGATAAATATTTGGCTTGGAATGAGGTTGAGATGTTTTTTTTTTTTTTTACTTTTTGTTTATTTATTTTAAAAAAACTATAGTGGATGTTGTGTTGTGTTTTTTAAAATACCTGCCCTAATAAGCTAAATTTAGAATAATAACCATTTGGTTTGAATGGTAAATGATGTATATAAATTTTTTCTAACTCTTCCCGTAAATTGAAAGGAGATTTCTCATTCAAAATACTATATTTTGTTTCAAAAACCTGACTTAATGAATAGTACTTATCACTCCTATTTTTAATCTTATTTATTGTATGGTGGTGCATGCTTAGTTTATATTAATGCACTGTTTTTATTTATGTTATAGCCATCATGTCATATAATCCTATTAATCTTATTCACACTTATAAGAAATTGGTTGGACCAAACTATGTGGATTGCAAAAGAAATTTATCATAAACTCACATTAGAGGAGCTAAAATGGGTAACTTAGGAATTTGCTCCCAATTCCCCTAATGAACATTTAGGAAGAGAGGGATGTATATCATAGTTGGCAAAAGACAAATTAGAAGACCAAGTGCATCATACTTGGATCTTTGGATAACATATTGCAATAATAGCAAGTGTCAATTGTCATGACTTATGATATTCTCTTCGGTTTGTAGGAAATATTTGTTGACAAGGGAAGGTCAACTAGATAGATTGCTCTTAAGACCATTATAAACACCAAGATGTTAGAAGGAACTCCCATTGGAGATCATATGATTCATATGATCAGACTCTTTAATGAGATGAATATCCTTAGAGCTGAGATCAACAAGCAAACAAAGGTTGATATGGTCTTCAAGACCTTGTTGGTTTCCTTCAAGTAGTTTAATCTCAACTATACTATAAATAAGTTGGTGATGAGCTTACTTGAATTGATGAAGGCACTCCAAACAAGTAAGCAGATTCTCAAATACCAAAAGGGTATTCATATGACAATAAAGGGTTTTTCAGGTTTTTCTAGAAGAAGAACAATTTTGAAAACACCAAACAAAAGGGAAAGTTCAAGAAATAGAGTAAGAAGGGCAAGGGAAAGGGCAAATTCTTCCTTTATGGGAAAAAAAAAGGTCATTGGAAAAAGAAATGTCTTGAGTTCTTGAAGAAAAAGCCATGTATGCATCATTTACTTTTAGTTGGATCGTGTTTAATAGTAGATTCCACCAACTCAATGGATAGATTCCAAGGCCATTGACTATATTATAATTCTTTACAAGAATTTCAACTAAGGAGAATTCTAAATGATGGGGACATGTTCTTAACTCTAAATTCAAATTACTATGTAGGCAGTAGGAGATGTTACGCTTATTTTAAAGAATAATTGTCTTCTAGAACTTAAAGATTGTATTTATGTTCTTGAGTCTAGAAAGAATTTGATTTTAGTTTCTAATCTATGTAAATTGAATTATTTAGTGTTTTTCAATCAACAAGTTATTATTAAAATGAATGTTTCATTCATATGCTCAAGATCATTGGTTGATAATTTTTTTATCATGTGACTCCATTATCATTATTGGCAAGTAATGAGAATAATCATATCTCACTTAAAAGGAAGGAACCTAACACTAATCAAACATAGATTTGGCACTTATGCCTAGGTTATATTAATTTAAATATGATCCAAAGATTGGTTAAGTTTGCAATAATATTGCGCTCTTTAATTTTAGAGGATTTTCTAGTCTTGAGAATTCTATATAAAAGGTAAAATGACTAAGAGACCCTTTACTACTAAAAGATATAGAGCCAATGAATGTTTAGAGTTAGTACATAATAACGTATGTGAACCTTTTAATATCCATCCACGGTGAGGGTATGAGTGCTTTATCACCTTTACAAATGATTACTCTAGGTTAAGATCTAGTATTAGTTTTTCAAAGCCTTGTGACTAATTTTCTATGATGGTACCTTATGCTCTATGGGAGAGTACATAACCTTTAGATGGTTACTAATTGTGCAATGAAACATCAATCAGTAGCTGACTATCATAAACATTATAAATCCTTCCATTATTCACACTTGAAATTTTGGAATCATGGGCTATTCTTAGAATTGAACTGAAGTCATGGGTTTTGAGTTTTGGGTGTGACCTGTTTAAAGGATTATGAGGTCATTAAAGATGAAAATTACTAGTTAAGGTTCATTTAACTTTCATTTATTTGTAGTTGTGACCTAATTTCATATAAAGAAGTAATAGGAGATGAAACATGGATTAAAGTAATGAATAAAGAAATTCAATCAATAAAGAAAAGAAATATATTGGAGCTAACTACTCAACTAGTTGGAAAAAAAAGTTTACTAGTATTAAATGGATTTATAAGATAAAATATACATATACCTAGTGATAAAGTTGATCGGTTTAAGGTAAGATTAGTAGTAGAAGGCTATAAACAAATACTAGGTATTGAATATTTTGAAATTTTTGGAGTAATTACTAGACTAGATATCGTTCACATGATAATTACACTTGCATCTCAAAAGAAATGGGAAATTCATCAAATGGATGTTAAGTAAACTTTCGGGTCGTTTACTCACCTTTATGGAACATCTTCTAAGTTAATAAATTGATTTATAAAACAACGTCCATGAAAAAGTATCCAATGGGCATAAAACCAAGGGGCAATCAATAACCAAGGGGCAGCCAATGGGTTCCATGTCAAGTGGTCTCACTCAAGGATACAATGTATGGTTAACCAAAGGACAAATATGTCGTTATCCTAATAATTCAGCCTTAGCTTGCAATAAAACTCTTATACAATTAATAGAATATAAAAGGTCTAATATAAAAAGTAAAAAAATATATTTTTAAAAAGATAGTGATTTCTAAAAATTAAAATTTTTTATCTTACATTTTATAATTTTATTGAATAACAGTTTTTAATTTATACAAGGTAAGTTTTCATCTTTTCAACATAAGTTATTTTATTATGTATAAAGATACCATTGGTCTCTTTGACCATATTTTTTAAAACCAAAACAATTTTTTTTTTTTTTTTTTTTTTTTTTTTTTGTAAAAAAATTGTTAATTCAATTTATATAATATTACTTAAATTTAATTAATTCTTATTAAAAATATTTTTTTAATTACCAATAGATTAAAAAATAAATAACTTTTAGTAAAATATTAGTGCTGAAATTATATTAAAATAAAAATTATATTTTTATTAAAAATATATTATTTTACTATATTTTATGAAATATGAATATTAACATCTTCATAAAAGAATAATAATTTTATTTTATTTTATTTTTTATTGTTTTTGCTATTACTACTCAACTATAGACATAGTATTTTGGGTCCATTTTGATATATTTTGAAATTAATTAGATAAAAATTAAAAATGAGTAAATTCATTAAAAAATTCTGAAGCATTAAAGTTTTACTTGATTTAAAAAAAATTTTCCTGGTGAAAAAATTCAGTATAATTGTGTGTAAAAATAAAATAGTAGAATCGTTGCGTATTCCAAACCAATTTTATTTTATGGTACTAATATAATTTATTTTTAAATTTTAATTTTTGAAAAATTATTAGACTTATTGATATATCTCACTTGATTCTAGGGTCATTAGTTGAGTGAGCAAATTCAAAAAAGGAAAATGTAGGTTTGTGCAAAGGAGAAACAACAAAGTCATTCTACACCCATTTTTGTCCATGAATTTCTAAAAGTGATTGAGTTATTTTTTGAGTTTGAAAATATTTTTTAAAATTAATAAACTTGTTCACAAATTTAAAGCATTAAGTCTTTCTTGATTCGAGGTTTATTTGCCTAGGGAGAAATTTTTTTTTAAAAAATTATAATTTTATGTAGAAAAGAAACGACAAAATAACCTCAAACCAATTTTTTTCTATTAATTATTGGTATTAATTAGTTTAATATCTGAATTACATATTATTTTTTAAAATTACTAATCCTATTAATGAATTCAATGCATTTGTTTTGCTTAATTTGAAATTTATTTTCCAACTAAAGAATTTGAAGAAAATACAATTATGTGTTAAAAAAAAAACTAGAACGTTATTTAAAATGAGTTTTGATATATATATATTTTTAATATTAATTAGATCAATTTTGAATCATGTAACTTTCTAGTATTAATTGAATCAATTTTTGAGCTTCAAATTATTTTTTAAAAATGGTAAATCTTATGTACATCTAAGTGTGCTTGATATGAAATCTAGTTAACTAATGAAAAGTTTTAGAAAAGAAAATTTAGAAGTACAAGTGTGATTAGAATAGAGATCATATCTAAAGTTTTTGCATGTTTTTTGGCGGAAATATAATAAAAAAAAACTTTTATCTTCTATTTTATTTGTTTCTTAAAATTATTTAAAGATCTTTGGTATGATTTCATAGAGAGAAGAAGACAAAAATTATTTTTTATGTTTATTTTCCAAAAATTTAAGGGTATGTTTAGTTTTAGAAAAGTACTAAGGTTATGTTCGATTTTCAAAAAATATTAAAGAAAAGGAAAAAAAAATAGTAAAAAAAAAAATAATTTTCTCATGTTTGATTTTTCTTTACAAGATTGCAAAGAAAATTAAAATCAATTAAAAAATTATGCATTTTGAAATTATTTAATTTTTATATAAAAGAGTTAAAATAAGTGAAATAAATTTGAAATATAATAAATTATTTAATTTTTTTTCTAAAACAGAAAATTATAACTCCTTTTATGGGAAATGTAAGATTCTTTGACACATGACTTAAAAATATAATAATTTTTAAAAACTATTTAAAAATTTAAAGTTCTATTTGACAATTATTTTTCAGAACAATTTTTTACTTTCTAGAACAAAACAATAAGAAAACATATTTGGTAATTCTTTTGTAGAACAATTTTTTATTTTCTAGAACAAAAAAATAAGAAAACACGTTTGACAACCAAAAACTGCCTTTTGTTTTATGTTTTTAAAAACATAAAACATGGTGTCTTTAGAGAACATCTTTAATTTGTTTTTACTTGTTTTATATGTGCTATTTTATAATAATTACATAAGTATATAGAATGATTAAAAATAAAGCACTCGATATAAAAATTATTTTAAAAATATGTTTAAAAATATTAAAAACATTTCAAGTTCCCAAATAAAATTTTTTCTATAAAACATCGTAAAACAATTTTCAAAAGCCATTCTAAAAAACTATTTTTTAAAACTGTTTAAAAAAAATACAAAAAATTGGACAAAGGTTTTTAATGCCTCAAATTTCAAAAATTTTAAAAATATAAGTAAATATATACAAAGTTGTCATATTTTATATAAATAGTAAGATAACAACTAATAGATAATAAAGTTTGAGGGCAAAACATGATTTTAAATTTCAAAATTGAACTTTATTTTCAGAAATTAACCCACAAAGCCAACAAACTCAACATTTAGAGTCTCAAAATAAAATAAAATCCTCAGCTACAGTCTTTGGGGATGCTTCTCCTAACATTTTGATATTTCAAATATGAAATAATACCCCCCTTGAAAGTTCATTGAAGAATCATAATCATACTTCTAGATGTTCAACTTCCCAACAAACCGACTTACTATGTTGTGGGTCCTAATCCAAACTGTTTTGACTCTTACATTTATAGGTGAAGTGGAAAATGTCAAATTTCTTTGCAAAAATTGATGAATTGAAACTTCATTTAATACACAAACAAGCCAACATGAGGCGGACATCATCATTGTTGCAGCCAACAGATATGGTTTTTAAGAGCTTTCTTATTTGGCAAATGAGCCACGTATCTCAATTAAGTTAGAGAGGGACTGATTAAACATTTGAATTAACAATAGGCAATCAGTTGAAGTGGCCTTGGATTGGCCCCCATCCATCTACTCTTGTGTCCTCCTGCAATTGGTGGAATATCCTCCATTCCAATAATGCATATGTGTCTCTACTGGAAGGATATGGTTTCAGTTGGAGTGGCCACTAGTTATAATTTGCATTATACGACAATAATTTAACAAACATGTGACGTATCTCCAAACCAGGTTTTCTTATTGGCATCAAACATTTGGCCCCATGAACAGGTTTCACTCAGGGATACAAAATTTAAGGACAAGTATGTGTCACCATCACCAATGGGAACCGATCTGCTCAATTTGGTACCGATTTCTATATGGATTCATCTTCAACTCATGTAATTGTTTCTTTAAATATAATATATTTGTTAGAGATTTCCAGATATAAATTTTTCTTAACTTTTTCCTTGAATTAAAGGAAGTTTCAAAATACTATATTTTATTTTACAAACCAAACTTAAATGAATAATACTTACTTTTGCTTTTAACTTTTCCCATTTTTCAACCTTCATGCTCATTTGTTTCTTGTCTTGTAATGCTTTGAAGAGTCATTTGTTGCAATAAAACATCTTTAACGTCATCATGCCTTATATTGAAATTATTTTTTTCTATTGAAATGCATAATATGTGATAACATTGATTAAGAAAAACTAGAACTAGAGTTAATTACTATGGTTCTGTAGTATTTCGAATCATCATCTTTTGGGATTAACAGTAATGAGTTCAATTATTTTTATATTGCAAAGGTTAATTATTTTCTTGTACTACTGAAAGCCTAGTTAAAATAAATGAGAATAAAAAGATAGATAAAGATTTTATAAAATATTTAGTAAAATAAATAAAACAAAAGGGTGTATCCAAAGATTTTATAATCTAATGTTAAATCCTTATAAAGAGAGCATTATAGAATCTAGGGTTTATGATTAAAGTCAATCTAAGATCAAATTGAATCTTAAAACCAATATTACATCTTAAATTTAGATTTTTACTTTGAAAAATGGATCTCTTAAACCGATTGAAGATAGTAATTTTTTTTTTCTCAATTTTATCTAATCAAAAGCTCATATCCATTTTATAGATTAAACCCTTAGTTTGTGAATAATAGGATCAAATTAAGTTAACTAGTGATCAAGGTCTTTCAAAAAATCACAAGTACTTGGAAAGAATCCAATGTATTTTATCTAAGGGATACTAACTCAAAGGATTTCTCAAAGGATTTATTCCTACCTGTTATAAAATTGGGCTAATTTAACCTAAGGTAATCACCCTAGAGAAGAGGGGGGGGGGGGGGGGGGGGGGGGGGGGGTGGGGGGTGAATAGGGTAATAGTCTCTTTTTGCAAATTTAAATTATGTGAATGTAAGAGACAATTATATGCAAATATATAATAAAACAATATAAAGACAATTACATATAAAGTAAAAGAGTAGGGAAGAAAGAATGTAAACACAAGATTTTTATAGTGGTTCAGCGTAACTTGGCCTACGTTCACTCTCCTCTACCTTTAATCCTAAGCTTGAGGTTCTACTAATTCAAGACTTTCAAACCAAGCCTTCAAGCAATACAATTGGATTATGGTTCCAATTCACCTCTTGGACTTTAGGCTTCAAGTACTCTTTACAATCTTTAAGAGATACCTCACTCTTGAATAACTCCTCAAGTGATACCCCACACTTGAGAATCCTTAAGTGATATCTCACACTTAGATTTTTCTTTTCAAAGATTTACAAATGAAGATAAAAAATAATCTTACAAAATCCTAATACAAAACTTTAGGCTCAAAAGATACAAAATAGACTAGGATTGAATGGTGCATTAATGATATGCAAGTTTTAGAATAATGGTTCACTAAAAAAAAAAAACACTCTTCCAAGGCTCAAATATATTCAAGAAAGGTTTAGGAAAGTTAAGTTCTTGAAACAATGAAGATTGAAGCCTTTTTATAGAGAAAAATGGTCAAACTAGCCGTTAGGGATTTGCCCGAACAAAGCTCCGATTCGACCAATTCACTAGTATTTAGCATTTAATGCATGACAGGTGATCATTGGACCTCGACCACCCCTCAACAAAACAATTATTTATGATTGCAAGTATGAGATATAACATAGAATCTTTTTCATAAAAGCTTTTCGATTTAACATGCTAATACATTCAAAACTTTTCAACCAAACATTTTCATATTTATGTTAAAATAGTTTCATATCAAATCCAAATCAAATACATTTAAAATATTTGTACTCTAGTTATCAAATATCAAATGGTGCTCAATTAGGTGAAACTTTATAAATGGGTGGCTAGCCTCAAATTTGTTCATTTTAAGGTGGACGGAATGACTACTAGTACTAATAACCTTTAACCAAACCCCTAGAGGTTGAGGTTTAAAACAATTACATTTCCCACCATGAAATGTAAAGGTATCTTGTTGACAACGGTTGAAAAGTCAATTATTTTATCCCATTGACTAGGGCCGAAACGTGAACTATTATATATTATTGACTAAGGCTAAACAAATGAAAGTTAAACACATTGTTTTATTTATTCAAACTAAAAATAATAAAACATAATATCTCCATATTTTCTGTTGTAAACAAAAGAAAGCATGGTTTTAAAAATCGAACTGGACTTGCTAGTTTGACCATTGACCTGTCACGACTCTAGTTCGGTTTAGTGAATTGAGTCGACCAAAGGTTGGATCGACGAATCGGCCAGTTCTCTCCAAATCGAACGGTTCAAAATTTTTTATTTGTTTTCCCCTCTCATCAAAACGATATCATTTTGATGCTTTCGGCATTGAAATGATGTGGCTACATTCAGTATAAAAACCTTGCCTCCTCTCCTTTCTTAGCAACAACCCTACGCAGATTAGCTCCTGTACCTTTCTTTTTCGCAATTCTTGCTATCGACCCCTCTTCCCAGCTCTTTTGCAAACCCAACGTTTGGGATAACATGTCGACAACTCTTCCCATTCCATATCCTACCCCTGTTCCCCACCCTCCCATTTCTTTCCTCTTCTCTTCTCCCCCCCCTTGATTGTCGTCTTGCCACTACCATTGTTGCACCTCTTTTCCAACTCTTATTGCTACCCCCAACCCCTCGCCTCCCATCTCCAGCCAAAGTCGAGGGTGCCATGTCGATGGCTGAATCAGTATTTCCCTTCCATTTTAAGATTTTCTTTACATTTTTTATTTTTATTTACTTTATTAGTTTATTTCCATTATTATTATTTTAATTTAAATTAAAAATTATAATTTTAAATAAATTTTTGAAAATATTGTCTTACTCATATTTTAAATAAATTTCTAATTTTAAAATAAGTTTATATATGATTTAAAAATAAATTTAAAAATTCTTAACTTTAAATTAAAATTTTGATTTTAATCTAAATTTCTTATTTGAAACTAATTTTTTTATTTTCAAATAATTTTATGATTTTTAAATAAAATTTTGATTTTTAAATAATACAATTATTTTTATTTTTAATAATATATGAATTATATATTTATGACGTCACTGGTTCGACTAAGGTTTAACCATCGGTTCAACTAATGAATCATGAACCTGTAACTTTTTCGATTTAATGATCAGTCCGATTTTGAAAATATTGAAGAAAAGTTATAATATATTTTTCATGCAAAATATATTTGATCCATGCATAGAAACATAAATAATATTTTACACATTTCAAAGTAACATATAAAAAGAAAATTTATTTATTTTTACAAAATTTGTATTAATTTCCTTTATCTAAAAAAAGTACTTAAAAACCTTGAAGAAATTAATCCAGAAGAATCTACTCCTCATTTAACCTAACAAAAAAAAAAAAAAAAAAAGTTGTTACCATTTATCTAAAAAAAATTATAAGTTTGACAGTTCTAAAAGAATTTCCTAGGTTAACATTATTATCATTATTATTATTATTTTTAACTTTCTAATCAATAATAATCTAAATTAATGAGTTTCCAAATCTTATCCTCACCATCTATTTCTTTTATATACTTAGATTAAATTAAAACATTTACTAAAGAAAAAAAATATATATATTATTACTTTCAATACCCTGCTGCCACCCTAACAATTACCCCAAAGTCATCCATCCTTATTATACTAACTACCCTTTTTTCTGCAGCAACCCAACTTCAATTTTTTTTTTTCCTGCACAAAAATCAACGTACATTGCATTCTTCTTTTTCTTTGTTTTTTGTTCCATATCCTGTTGCAAGCAACCTTGTATTTTTTTAATTTAATTTTTTTTCCACTATGGAGGCACAAACAACCATGAAACCTCTCTATTTTTTTTTCAACTCACAAATCTCTCAACCTTCTTACTCATAGGTTTTATTTATTTATTTATTTTTATTATTTTTTTTCCACATCCAAAACTATAATTTATTTTCTTCTATATTTTTTTTTTCTAGACCTATTAATTCGAATATTCAAAAATTTTCAATCTTTATTAATAACACTAGTTATGTTCAGAAATTTTCAATATTTTTTTATCTAAAAATTAAATAAACAATCCTAATCTAGATTGAGATCTTCCAAAGAATTTATAATGTTTCAAACTATTTCACGAATGTAAAATACTAAAGTAAGGGTTAAAATCTTACATGGAAAATTAATCTTCAACCCCACGTTACCCTACATTCTCTGATCTCTATGTAAAAGGGTTTCTCTATAGATAAGTCAGAAAAATCTTATTTATACCTAGGGCTTTTAAAAGCACAAAGACTTTTCTACCCTTATAAATTTACTTAATTTATGTAGAATTTCTAATTTTACTATTTTACCTCTAAAATTAATTTGGGATGTTACATTAGAAGTTGTAATAAAAATGAACCAAGATTAATGTACTCATGCATCATATCTATTAAAGGCATGTGAGGAAGCAAGTATTGTGTCCTTGTCAATGGTGTCAAAATCGCCTTCTTGACACCATATTGTGACAATAAGAAAATGGCAATAATTATAGGGTCTTATGCATAGTTGGAGGTTTATTAATGATAAGGTTATAATACAATATGTCATGATCATTTGCTTGTTCAAGTTCCAAGTCTAGGAAGTAGATCATAGTGTTTTGAAATGACATCTTGCTTCTTATCCAAAATATGTTTTGAGGCAATCAAGCTAAAGACATAACAAAAGACTTCTCTTTTAGCTATTTTAGGACTTTTTCAGCTATTTTATGACTTCCATTTCAAATTATGGTTTTGATAAGATTTGTTTCATTTGGATTTTAATTTTCTCTTAGTTCATTTTCTAGCTACTTCTTGTATATAAGAGTCTTCCAACTATTCATTGTTAGTTAGTTTAGGTCTGTTTGTTATCTTCTCAACAATTTAAGGTATATTTATATACGTATCATCTCAATGAAAAGTAAGCCATATTTTCCAAAACATGATACCCTACTATGGTATTAGAGCATTATTAGTTTTTTTTTTTTTTCTTCCTTCCCCA
This sequence comes from Vitis rotundifolia, assembly GCA_030254885.1. NCBI lineage: Eukaryota > Viridiplantae > Streptophyta > Magnoliopsida > Vitales > Vitaceae > Vitis > Vitis rotundifolia. The sequence continues at coordinate 10,871,308 of CM058159.1, forward strand.
ACATGACTACCAACAACTCTATGTCCCCAATCCTACCAAACACTACCATCCACAATATGAATGACTCTCATAACACCTTGATTAGCATCAATGTTGCAACCCAAACTCCATTAAAACTCACATATACCAACTATGTGTCCTAGAAACTACAATTTCAAACATTGTTCGTTGGCTATGATCTTTTAGGATATATAGATAGATCAACGCCTTCCCAACTACAACTCTCACCCAAAATGGAGTCACTATATCAAATTCAACTTATACAATTTGGATTTGATAGGATTAATTACTTATGAATGCAATAATTGGTTCATTGTCTCTTGCAACAATTCTATCATTGCACAAACAAAAACTTCACATAAAGCATGAACAATTTTAGCCCCCACATATGTTAAGCCATCCTGAGGATGAATCAAGTAGGTTAAAACCCAACTTAAGAGTCTTACCAAGGGATCTATGGGTGTCACCGAATTCCTTTAGATCATCAAAGTTAGAGCTGATGAACTCACAATTCTTAGTGCGCTAGTTGACGATAAGGATCTTAGAAAAAAATTCTAGATGGTCTTGGAGAAGACTACAAAGAACTAGTTCATGCAATTCAAGCCAAAGACAATCTCATCTTCTTTAAGGAACTACGTGAAAAGCTTCTCAACTTTGAAGCATCTCTCTAAGGTACCAAACCTGATCCTTCATATTTCCATGTTTCTACTAATCCAATGAGTTGCACCAATTATGGGTAATGCAACTCATCTACCTCTAATAGTAACTTAGGACACACCAAAAATGGTTGGCATTTATCTTCAACCATTGGTAATAACAATACAAGCTAGTGCATGTTGCCCACCTCTAGTATTCGCTTTCCTGCATCAATAAATGTCGAGCCTAACACATCTTGCAAAACTTGTAATTCTCCACAACTTTATCTTGGCTATTGCTAAATCTACTGAATTCAAGGACATACTATCAAGTGTTGTCCTTCATTCCATCTAGTACTAGTTGAATCCTTTAATTCCTTTAGTGCATAAATGCCACCCTCTCCATGGCAACTATGAGCTCATTTCACTGCGAACAACTCCTACATGCCAACATGGCTTTTAGACAGTGGTGTCTCTTATCATGTCACCTCTGACCTAAGCAATATATCACTACATGCACCATACAAAGGCTCTGACGACATTATGATTGGAGATGACACAAGTCTACTAATAACTCACATTGGTTCCATATCTCTCAAAAATCCTAATGCTAAATTTACACTAAATAATGTTCTTTGTGCACCTAACATGAAAAAGAACTTGATTTCAATTCCTAAATTTTGCATTTCCGATAATGCTTCCATTGAAATTTTACCATATTCTTTTCTTGTGAAGGAACTTCACACGAGGATAACACTTTTATTAACTAGTTCTTATTAATGTTATCTGATGTATGTTGTAATTTCTAATGATTAACTATTGTTTATAATTATAAAAGTAGGATAGACAAAAAACTTATGTGTTATTGTGGGTGTGGACGTATTTATATTTTCATGTCAAAAACACAGAAGAATAATGGTTGTTGGTTTTATCATTGTCCATTATATCATGAAAGTATATTTAACTATCACATGAACATAAATTAATATTAGTAAAATACACACATCATATTTATTTTTTTTAACAATTTATGTATTGTAAGAACACCCTCAATACTTTATATGGATTCACAAGTATGATTCACAATAATAGAAACAACTAATTGCCAACTTATGACGCCCAATGCTTACAACAAATCTTAAAAGTCGTCTTCTACTTATTAGTTATTGTGAGTGTAGCATCATCATGGGTTTTATTTTATTTTATTATTATTTATCATTTTTCTTCTTTTTATTTTAATTACTGCTAAGTGAATGTATATATTATTTAAAAAATTATCATTTATAAACTCCAAAACTTTAATACATTATATTAAAATATGATGTTAGTATCATAATACTTATAGTAATTATTTGTGTTAATATTGATTGTGTTAGTATACATATAATTTGGATGATTTTTTTAACAAACATGTATTAATACGATGCATTTATGTTCAAAATGACTAGGGAGTTTACCAAATGTACGAATAAAAATATTATTGAAATTAAATATAATTACACATATTTACAAAGTAATCATTTGTTTAAAAAAATTATAACTAGTATAAAAATTTTAAAATGGAATAATTTTTTTTAATTTAAATGAAGCGTGAATTTAAAAATTATTTATATATTTACAATATTAACTTAATTGAAGAAAACATTAATTAATTAAAAAAAAAACAACATTCAAACATATTTTTTTGTTTTACTTGCTCTAAAAATCTATTTTATTAACTCAACCAACTGTATTTTTTTTACAACAAAAACTATTTTCCAAAATTCAGTTCCTAAACACATTTTTTTTTCTCCGAAAACACCAAAAATTGGTCTTAAAACTTGTTTTCCATAGCAGTTTTCAAAAACAACCAAACAAACCCTTATGTTATATATATTTTTTAATGATTTTTCTTAAAATTATTTAAAGATTTTTGGTATTATTTCATAGAGAGAAGAAAAAAGAAAAAAAAATTATTTTCTATTATAAATGAAGGAGTGAATGCCACCACATTATTATACTAAATGTTAATTAAAGATTATTTATGACTTCCATTAATTCAACATTAATGAAAACCATTTGGAAAGTCTATAAAAAGGCTTTCCATCCATTGTGTAACAAGAAAGAAATTCTTTTTTTTTTTTCTCATTCTCCCTGTCTTTCATTCTCTTAACTCTCTCAATTCTCTTATTTGATTATTTACTCATTATATATTATTAAAGTAATATATATTTGTTTCTACTTTTATTTGCATTTATTCTCATTTTACAACACATTATCAACACGAATTGCTCTAAAGGTAATACTTGGATTTTAAACTTGAAGTTGTTTGTATAGAATAAATTTTACATATTTATATTACTATTGATTTTATTCATTTAAATTATGTTATATATTATCAAAATTTATAAGCAAATTATTTGGTTTTGATTATAATCAAAATTTATACTAATATTATCAATTTATTGTAACTAATTTTAATAATATTATTTTGTCATATATCTAAAGTTATTTAACAATGTTGAATATCACAAAACTCAAATTTGTGGCACTTGACATTTAAGGAAAGAATTATCTATCTTGGATCCTTGATGTTGAAATACATCTTGATGCAATGAATCTTGGAACAATGATCAAAGAAGGAAATCAAACATTCCTATAAAATCGTGCAGAAACGTTGATTTTCCTTCGCCATCATCTCCATGAAGGTTTAAAAAATGAGTATCTTACGGTAAATGATCCTTTTATTTTATGGAGTGATTTGAAGGAAGATATAACCACCAGAAAACAGTGATTCTCCCAAAAGTTTGATATGATTTGATACACTTAAAATTGCAAGATTATAAAACTATGAGTGAATATAACTTCTCATTGTTCAAAATCAGCCCTCAATTAAAAATGTGAGGAGAAAAAATTATAGAAAAAAACATGTTAGAAATTTTTTTACTACATTTCTTGCCTTGAATGTGCTCTTATAACAACAATATCGAGAGCGTAGATTTACAAAATACTTTAAATTAATATTATGTCTTCTTGTTACTGAACAATATAATGAGCTTTTGATAAGAAATCACCAGTCTCGTCTAATTGGATTTGAACCATTCTCTAAAGTAAATGCAATATCACCCCAAACTCCTAGACGTGGATGAGGAAGAGGACATATTCATGGTCATGGAAGGAATCCCCGACACTATGGTTCTTATGGTAGTAATTCCTCAAATTCTCAGAAAAAAAAAAGAAGAAAGCCTCATTATACCACAAAAAGTGAAGTAATACTAAGGCAAAACAAGAAAATTGATGTGGTATGAAGAGGCATTAGATGCGTACCTGTCGTACACCTAAACATTTGGTCGACCTTTTCCAAGCATCAATAAAAACAAAAGGAAAAGAGATAAAGATGAACTTTACCGATGGTGGTGGATTGGACTTAACTTATTATGCATTTAGTTTCCTTCTCTTTCCTTTTCTTCTCTTTCCTTTTCTTCTTTCTCTAGTCCTTTTCTTTTTTTTCCTAAGCTCTTTCTCTCTATCTCTCTTTTTACCCAACAAATCCTTAATGACTAGAATATTTTTGTGCATCTCTCTCTCTCACACACAACAATGTAGAATGTGCTCTCACACCTCTTAAAAATGCGAGAAAAAGTCCCCTACAAAATGCCAAAAGGACCTTCCAAGCAAGGATCCTAAGTTAAGGCTCATAACCAAATTAATGAACGTAGGTTAAACCTAAGGTGCCATAGAAAGTCATGCTAGAATCAACAAAAATTTCCTTAATGGTCTCCAAAAAATGGCTCAATAACGAGTTGAGTAACAATGAACTACCAAGGGACATGATAAATGGAAAGGATCCTAAGTGCATGCTATGAAAGAGTATAGGGCAAGGGGAAAATAACCATGAAATAACATGTGCTAGGATGACAAAATGAAGGGTCCGTAGGTTCCCCAATCCAACTATTAGGATATTGCCCTTAAAAGCATGACATGATGTAATAAATTTGGAATTCATTATTTATTTAATGATGTTCCAATTTTACTTTTAACCATTCTTATTCCATGTATTACACTTTATGAACATTTTTACCTACATCTTTTGCATTGTATATGACTTAGGTGCAATAGGGGTTGCACAAAAGATCTAAATCATGGGTTCCTTGCAAATAGATGACTCGTTCACAACTAGTTCATGGGTCTAGGCAACCAATTAGAGGTAGTAGTGCACCACATCCTAATTTAAGGGATGACTAGTCTTGGCTATCAGGATAGGTTTCCCAAGGTGAGTGTAATGTGTGTATGGTTACACATTGGACAAGGCCTATGATGAGTTATAACTTAAGGCTATCAAGTAGTCACGACCTCACCAAACTACTTCATTGTGTTGTCTCTCAACCTTGAGAGAATATTGAGTTTGTGCTAAAGTTAGTAGTGGCTTTGACCAATGGGTGAGATCGTAAGTTGATCATATATTCCCTATGGATTAGGTCACTACTAATAAAAGTCAGTAACAATAAGTATTTTAAATAGAGGCACCATGATATCTCATGGGATTGAGATAGTGTGTCCCCTTGGGTGATTCTAAGGAGGTGTGTTAATGGAAACTATGGCCATAGTAGTTCCTTGAATGGAACTTGACATAGGTTATTTGAGAACTAAGATATATCAGTTGAATACACAATAGAAAGATTTGTAACTTAATGATAGTAGAGTTAGTCTTGAAAGATTGATAGCTTTCACCCTATTAGACTGCGGACACACCAGTTCATAGGAAGATTAAAGATAATGGATAACAGGTCGCAAACCCGAGCATGTAATGTCTCATTGTTATTTACATAAAATACTGAAATTCAGTTAATTCTCTGTAGTGGGATATTGAATCAACTTTTGAATTGGATTCTGAGGGAGCCAATACTCCTATGAGTCCTAGTGGTCCGTGCTCTGAGCTCATATACCTTGCTAGCACAGATTGTGAAAGTCAGATTGACTATAGGTTCACTTTTGTGCATAAGAGTGTTTTGGTAATTATGCAAGGTTGCACAGGGGTAAGTAAACAAGGTCTTTAGATTGGGCTAGTTGATTAATTAGTAGACCTTATTGGATTAATTAATCAATTAGAACTCATTTTGGGCTGAATTAAGTGACCTAAGCTCATGGGGGCTCAAGTCACTTAAGCTTAATTAGGAACCTTATAAATACCCCATAGGAGTTAGAGTTTCCATCACTTTTGTCTTCCACCATCCAGAGAGAAAAAGAGCCATAACCTCCAACATTTTTCCTGCTTATCAAAAGTGTGCCAAGAACAAGATTGAGTCATCGGGCGAAAGATCATGGGTTTACGAGACTTCTAACAACCTTAAGGTCATCTTCAAAACTTGGAATTTAAGGTTTGGGAACATCCAAACCTAAAGGTTAATACTTTAACCCTAAAAGATCAATTTTTTTAAAAACGATATTGCTTCCGTTACTTAGATCTAAGATGTCAACATAGAGTGCAAGATCGTGGTTCGAGTCATCAGGTGAAAAATCTTAGGTGTACGAGACTTCCAAATTCATTGTTCAACACTTTCACTAAGTAGAATTGATTTGAGAACATCAAAATCAAAGGAAATTTTCTATAATGACTTTTCTCTTTATCCTAGAATGGAAAAAAATTGATTTTTGCTTCTATTGCATAGGATCTAGAGGCCTAGGGTATTTTTGCATGCACCTATACGATCCAGGGTAAGGGAATGAAGAAATCCAAGGTTCCTAGCAACGTCTCCTTTCCATAATTTTCTTTTTCATTTCTCATGTTATGCATTCCTTTATTTGCCTTTGTTGCGTCTTTTTCCCCTCTCAAACTTGAGACTTATCTCAAAATATAGGGATAGGGTCTTAACAATAATTCAAGTCAATTCAGGTATTAGGATAGAGCCCTTAAAAGCATGACATGATTTAAAAAATTTTGAATTCATTATTTATTTAATGATATTCCAGTTTCACTTTTTTATATCCTTATTCCATCCATTATGCTTTATAAGCATTCTTACCTAGAATTTTTTGCATTGTACATGACTTGGATGCATTAGGAGTTGTATAGAAGATCCAAGTTATGAGTCTTTTGCAAGTAGATGACTTGTTCACAACTGATTCATGGACTTACGCAATTCATTTGAGGCAATAGTCTATTACCTCAAAATTAGAGGGATGGCTAGTCTTTGCCATCGGGATGGGTTTCCCATGGTAAGTGCACTAATGTGTATGGTTACACATTAAATAAGACCTACAATGAGTCATGACATAAGGCTATCAAGTTGTCATGATTTCACCAAGCTGCTTTATTGTATCGTCTCTCAACCTTGAGAGAATACTAAGCTTATGGCCAACTTAGTAGTGGCTTTGACCTATGGGTGAGATCTTAAAGTGATCATATATTCCCCTATGGATTAGGTCACTTTTGATGAAAGCTGATAGCAATAAGTATTCTCAATAAAGGCATCATGATATCTTATGGGATTGAGATAAATTGTCCTTTTGGGTTGTTAGGACATTGAGTCTTGTTTATATGTTGTTAATTTTGTTCTTTTTTATGTTTGGTCATAGAAGTCTTTTTAGATAGCAATTTGCTCTCTATTGAAGATCAAGAGTTGCAGTCTATCTAATCGGGAAATCATAAGTATGTCTAAAAAGGTTTAACTTGTGGCAATTTAGGATCCATTGAGGTATAAAGAGGATTGGTAAGTTTTTTGAACTTAAAATTAATTTTTATAAAGTTTTTGAAAAATAGAGGACACTCAAGCAAGGAGTAGTGATCAACCCACCAAAGTAGGCTTGAGAGGTAATGAATTTTCAGCCAAGATTTTTTCATATAAATTTGATTTGGAAGTCTTTTAAAACCAAACCTCTTTGGGATTTACTCCTATCTATATGATTTCGTGCCCAGCTGGTGTATGTCTTGTTGATTGGTGATCAATCAACTAGTGTACCTTGATTTCGGTCTTCAGACGGGAGTAATCAACAAAATTTATAACTTATTTCACCATGTACTAGGATAGCCTCAGCTAGCATAGCATAGTGGCTCTAGGATCGTTCACTGGGAAGGGTTTTCAAATTACAACTGATATTAATTCAAAGTTGAATTGGTGCTTTTTCATTTCAAGGTTAGCTTTAAAAGAAAACATAATCTTTGGTTGAAAAAGGGTTTGTTTTAAGCTAACCAAAATAGTAACTGATTTTAATTATAAAGAAAAGTGTTTCTTGGAGTTTTTGGATCACTAGGGTCAGGTTCCTAATACAAAAAGAGAGTTCCGGTCACTTGAATCTTTTCCTCGCATTAGGCATTTAACATATAGTTATTTCCTGAATCGGTGTGGTACAGATGCTTTCCTTTTATGGATTCCAATACTATTTCCCTGTCACTGAATCATCTTGCAATGGCTTGTGCCTCTCACCTAGCATTTTCTATTCAAGGTGATCCTTAACCTTGGATTACCCTTCAAAAGCTCGCAAGAGATAACTAATGGATGTCTCCTTAGAGTCCAAAAGCTTACCAGGTGTTGGCTATTCCAGAAAATCCTACCTTTGAACCACCTCCCAAAGGCTCGCAAGAGATAAACTAGTGTATCTCAATGGACAGAGACCACTTTCCTTACCAAGTGTTGGCCTAGGTGATTTAAAGGTGTTTTAAGTTAACTAAAAACATAGAAACCATTAACAGGTCACACTTTCTCTTTATTAAAAGCTAAAACAACAAAACTTCCAATTTTTGCATTTGGCAACTTATCCAGCTTCCTTAACTCCAAGAGACAAAAAGCCTAGCCACTCATTCTTTGAGGAAACATCCTCAGAGCTTGTTTGGCTAGTGAGAAAATATAATCAAAATGAGTAGGTAAGGTAGAGCAAAGCTTTGTGTATTACTTTTTTCAGAACTATACAAAAAGTTGGTCTCTGAGAACAAGCTCCCGAGATATCTTGTGTAAAGAAAATTACAAATGATATATAGGAGGTTATTCACCCTTTCTTCTTACTTCCTAACTAAGGAATCCTATGATTGGTGGATTACAAGGAGAAAATGGGGATTTAAACAACAAATATCTAAAGAAAAAATCTAAAAGAGTCAGTCGCAAATATTTGGGACCACTTAAGTGGATTTCACAGCTTATAACATGGGCTGAGAAAATTTCGCAAGCTGAAAGTCTCCATTTCACAAGAAAAGGTTGATTTCGCAACTAGCACTTTGTGATTTTGCAGCTTACAAAATTGCCTTTCAGCTTGGCGCGATTATCTTCCAATGGCCATAACTTCTTCATTTCAACTCCGATTTATGAAGCGTTTGACTCCTGACTTCCTGAGCTTCGAAACAAAATATAGTATGCATAAAATGGACTCCAGGAAGTGCTCGAAATGTGTCCTACAGTTGCTGTCCTCTTGAATTTCTTCATGTTAGATTCCTCCCTTTGTTTTTCCTCCTTGCATTCTTGATTTGCTTTTGGCAAAGGACTAAAAAGCTCCAATGCTTGGATTCCTCATGTAAATGAGCTTCCATTTGCTTTGCCATGGATTATATAGAGCTCTCCCTCATCTTAGATTACTTTGGTGATCATAAAGTTATCAAAAACACCAAAACTTAACACAATTTGATTAGAAATGATTGCAAGGGTCCTTAACATGCCAATTGAGTTAAAAGGTAATAACTACTACTCAAAAGTGTTTAAAGAGTTAATTACAAGCGGTAAAATAGCACTTTTTGAGTAGTAATCACTCCCCCCAACCGACATATTGCTAGTCCCTTAGCAATGAAGGAGAGAAAAATAAAAATAAATAATACTATAATTTACAACATCATGCTAATCACTTCAAAAAATTTCAAGTGGCATGATGATCAAACTCTCACATGGAACATTAAAGATATAAAACTCAAACTTCAACAAGAGTTATCAAATAACTTACCTAATCACAATTCATAAAGAGAAGACATTATGCAAATTTAAGCTTCAAAATGATTTCCACTCCCAAAAGTCCAATCCTAATTCTTCCACAAAAATCTATGTGTTACTTATTAGTTTCCGAATATAGTATGCTGAACTAACCTCTCCCCCCAACCTTGTTCTTTTTCAACACTTAGCAAACTAACAACCTTCAATAGGCTAAGAATGCACCTCATGGTTCACAATTTTTTTCATTGTAGGAGTACAAGGCTTAAAGGTATTCTTTTCTAAATTTTCCATGTAATAGGGGTCCATCGATGACTCCTAACCAATTAAGCTTTAGGGCATCAAGCTTTAAGGATCTTTCAACCACTAACTCCTCGGATTTTACCCTGGACTTTGAGAATGAATTTAATACCCAAGCACTTACAGTATGTTAAACTCCACCCATTCACCCTTGTAATGAGCATTGAGGTTGGTGACTCCCAACAAATGAAGGCTTAGGGCACCAGGTTTTAAAGATTTTCACCATATACTCCTTAGACCTTGCTCGGGTTTCAAGGCAAGTAAAACATTTTTTTTTTCTTTCTTTTTTTCAAAGGCTCATTGGCCTTTTATAAGGTGTCCCAACACTATTAAATGAGGTCAAAAGTACCAAGTCTAAATTTTCCTAAGTCAAGGGGGTGAATAGTTTTTCATCTTATAATCGGAACCTAGTGTGCACAGTGTGTGAATAGCTTAAAGTGGAAGACATAAGGTTGAACTCAATAGAAGTTTCAACAATTATCAACTTTAATAAGCATAATACAATTTCTAAGTCAAGTAAGAAGACAAAAATTCAATTTCTCCCATTTCATTTTGAGAATTTTTCCTTGATAACCATGGAGAGTAGAATAAAAACTTTAAATTTTTTTAAAAAATTAAGCAAAAAGCAACTAAATTATCAAAAGAACTTAGCATTAAAAGCAAAACTTCCTTCCTCAACTCTCTTCCCCCCAACCAAGCCGAACATTGTCCTCAATGTGGCAAGAGCGATTAAAAATACAGGGAGAAAGTGGTACCTCCTGAGTGACATGGAGTTTGAGTCGTCTAGGAGAAACCACATGATTCAAAAACAACAAAAAATTATGAGTAGAGGAAATAAAATGATATTATGCCAAGTATACTAAAAAATGATGGATATGTATTACTTTAAGAAAGTACACTACGAACTAATAACAAGTAATACATCCAATCCCAGTATATAAAACATAAAAAACATGGGATTACGAGTTCTACTATAGTAATTAAATACAAAAGAAAAAAAATAGATAAATGATCAGGTGGTGGTGGGAGGATCATGTGGAGACGATGGCTCGGCTGTGGAAGTCTGAGTGCTCGGGATCGGTGTCTTGATCTCTCCTGTAGTAGTTTCCTTAGGGGGCACAGTCTGCTCTGGTAGAGGAACGTCCTAAGATGGATCTGTAGGCTCGGATGGGCCAGGCATATCATGCTCAGGTGGCGATAAAATACCCAAAAGTTGCTATATCTGCCTAAGGATGGCAATATGCTCGGTCTGGGTGGCTATAAGCTGATCTTATGTGCACGTACGGCTGCCATCTGCTGGGCAAGGACGCTTTGAGTAGCGGTCAATGTCTGCAAAGTATGATATAGGCCTCTGAACTCTGAAATAGATATGACGATACTAGACTTAGATGGATGAGGCTCGGATGTAGCTGGTAACTCTGACGGAGTCCCGGGAGTGGCAGGATGAGTAGAAGATGCGACCTTAGGCGTAGGTCCTGTAGAAGGCACTGTAGGGGTAGGTGCTATGATCTCCGTAGGTATCTCAGCTTGCTGTACTTGCTGTGGCTCCTCTGGCTGTGCTATTTCTGGATGCTCTGGTCCAACTGGGGCTCCTGGCTGTGCATCATAAGCCGTCATACTAGTCCATTTGTCGAGAGTGAATATCTCTCGAAAAATGTGGCTGCACTCAAGCTGAGGCTTAAAAGGATAGCCCAAGTGCTCTAATATCTGACAGAGCAACCTCGGGAATAGTAGTGGAATGACATCTGCCCTCAGTAGCTTCTTCCTATGGACCTTCTCTTCAAAGTAAAGAAGAACGGTCATGATCAAATGATGAGGGCCAAAGTAAAAACCCTCTGATATCCGAAACAAGGCCTCCAGTATAGCTCCCCTCCTCTGCACCATATGCTGAAGTGGAAATATGTTGTGGCGCAGGAGTGCATTTAGAAGAAACATGCTAGGTGGAAGCTCCTTCCTCAAAAGATACGAGCATGTGGACGTCCCCCTGGACAATATATGAACCATATCACTCTGAGAAGGATGAGCCCACACTCTATAATCCTCTGGACGCACTAGCTCATATGGAATGCGTAGGGCCTCTACTATGTGTCTGGCTCCTAAGATACCATGACATCCATCAATAGTGAAGTGGATGACAGTAGGATCCCGGACCCGATGCGTAGTCATAGACTAATAAAATTCTAATACTACTCGGGGATATAAGAAATCCCTTTGAGTCATCAGGTGCTCCAAATGGTACCTTTGAAGTAAGTGGAATGAATCTTTGAGCTATGGCTGGTGTCTGAAAGTCTCTCTATCAAAACATAGCTTAGAATGGAATGACTTAGCCTTGCAATCTAAATTGCCCTCTATGGGTGGCTGAGTAACCATAGGTCGCCTGATAACCACCTCCGGAGTCATCTTAGAAGGAATCTAAGACTCTGTAGTAGGCGATTGAGGCTCTGATGGCTCTACTAGAGCTGATACTCTGGCTTTCTTCGCAGGAAGGCGACTAGCTGACTTTTTCGACGTGAGGAGCTTGCCCCTAGTGTAGTGGGTGGTCTCTTGGTCTGATATCTTCTCAGAGGAGGACTAAACGGCGCTCCATCTTCGGAATGTGGGATAGTAGGTGGTTGTGGAGGCTCAATCATGGAGTCTCGCACAGGTGAGACTCTCAGTGCTCTGCTGTGGGCTGATGGAGATGGGGTCTTGGCTCCTTTTGTTTTGGCCATGGCTGAAGTAAAGAGGCTTCAGAGAGTGGGCGGAGGTGCGCGGGGTGCTATGCTTCAGATGGATGTCCTCTGGACTTCTCTTGGAGATGGCCCTCTAAATTGGTTCAGTTTCGCACTTGAAAGGGCTTTTCACAAGTCAAAATACCTGTGCGAAATGAAAATTAGGAATTTAGAGGCTTAATTTGGTATTTAAATGACGGTTGGGATTTTCCCAGAAGGAGGGCCATTTCGCAGACAAATGAGGATTTCACAGCAAAAAGGGGATTTCGCAGGTGGTTTCGTAGCTCATTTCGCAACTGCGAAATGGGCTTGGGAGGCTGCGAAATGGCACGCGTGTGCCTAGGAGTGGTTTTGTGGGGGGGGCTAGTGGCTATGAAATTTTTCTTTGGAGGGTTTCACAGCTCATTTCGCAGCTGCGAAATGGCACACGTGTGCCTAGGAGTGGTTTCGCAGGGGGGGGGGGGGGGTCTTATGGTTGCGAAATGATTTCGCAGGGGGACCCTCTTTTCACAGCAAAACCCCAATTTCGCAGGATAGTTCTTTTGGCTACAAAATTTTTTCGTAGGGGAAGCCTATTTTTGCAGGGTGACTCTTTTGGCTGCGAAATTTTCGCAGGAGAACAAATTCCTCTGTTTTTGTGTTTTTTTTGTTCCCTGTGGCTTCCTTTCGTTTCTTTTGAAATTCCTCCTAATTTTGATCATTCAAAAAGTCTAAGTTATATCAAAATAACTTAAATCAAAACTAAAATCAAAATTAAAACAATTAATAAAGCTTTTAAATTAACAAAATTAAAACAAAAACATGGACTTTGGCAAAACCAAGTCCATCTAACCCCTTTTTGGTCAGAATTTCTGTGGCTGAAGGAGGTTGACTTCCTCCTTGTCTTGATTGAATGGCTTCATGAATGGTTTAAGACGGTGGCCATTGACTTTAAAAGTGTCTGTGCTGTTGGAATTTAGTAGTTACACCACTCCATTGAGATGCACTTGGTGAATAATGAAAGGGCTTATCCACCTTGACTTTAGCTTTCCAGGAAAGATATGGAGCCTAGAGTCATAGAGTAAGACTCTTTGTCCCTTCCAAAATTCTTTGTTGGAGATTAACTGATCATGCCACCTCTTCATCCTCTGTTTTGCAATTTTGGAATTGATGTAGGCATCATTTTTTAATTCCTCCATCTCATTAAGGTCTAAGCACCTCTTTGCCCCAGCTCTGGTCAAGTCCATGTTTACCTTCTTGATTGCCCACCAAGCCTTATATTCAACTTCCACAGGGAGATGGCATGCTTTGCCATAGGCTAGGCGATAAGGAGATATGCCAAGAATAGTCTTGTAAGCTGTTCTATATGCCCATAGTGAATCATGGAGCTTAACAGACCAATCTTTCCTGCTCGTGTTTACCACCTTCATCAATATATTCTTGATTTCCGTGTTTGCTAACTCAACTTGTCCGGAGGTTTGAGGGTAATAAGGTGTAGCTACCTTATGCTTCACCCCATACTTGGCTAAAAGGGTTTCAAACGGCTTGTTGCAAAAATGAGTACCCTTATCACTGATTATGGCCTTGGGTACCCCAAATCTTGAGAAGATGTTCTCTTTAAGAAACTTGAGAACAACTCTGTGATCATTGTGTTTACATGGGATTGCCTTAACCCATTTAGAAACATAGTCTACCCTCACCAAAATGTAAGAGTTAACAAAAGACATTGGGAAAGGTCCCATGAAGTCAATGCCCCAAACACCAAAGAGATCAACTATTAGAATGGGGTTCATAGGCATTTGATTTCTTCGTGTTAGCTTCCCAAGCCTTTGGCATCTATTACAGCTCCTACATATGGTGTAGGCATCTTTGAAGAGTGATGGCCAACTAAAACCTGATTGCAACACCTTCATGGCTATTTTCTAAGAGGCAAAGTGGCCTCCACATGCACTCTCATGGCAATGACTGAGGATTCCTTATTGCTCTTCTTCAGGGACACACTTCCTTATTATTTGATCTGCATAATACTTGAAAAGAAAAGGTTCTTCCCAATAGTAGGCATGAATCTTTGCAAAGAAGTGCTTCCTATCTTGTGCTTTCCACTCACTTAGAACTTCACCAGTAACTAGATAGTTAGCAATATGAGCATACCAAGGAGTATTTTCTAGCAACATAAGTGATTCCTTTGGAAAGTCATCATTAATAGGTAAAACATGGGAATTATGTGCTATAGCTAACCTTGAAAGGTGGTCAGTTACCACATTATCCACTCATTTCTTATCTCTGATTTGGAGATTGAACTTTTGTAGTAAGAGAATCCATCTAATCAACCTTGCTTCTGCATCTTGCTTTGTCAATAAATACTTCAAGGTTGAATGGTCAATGAAAACCATGATGAAAGACCCTACTAGATAAGCACGAAACTTGTCTAAGGCAAACACTACAACTAACAATTCTTTCTTTATGGTTGTGTAGTTCCTTTGCGCTTCGTTTAATGTCTTGCTTGCATAGTAGATCACATAGGGCTTTCCATATTCTCTTTGGCCAAGAACAGTTCCTATAGCAAAGTCACTAGCATCACACATCACTTCAAATAGTAGTTGCCAGTTAGGAGCCCTCACTATTGGAGCGGTTGTCAAGAATTGCTTCAGTTGCTCAAAACTCCTTTGACATCTCTCATCCCATACAAATTTAGCATCCTTAGCCAATAATTCACAAAGAGGCTTTGAAAGCTTAGAGAAATCTTTTATAAACCTCTTGTAGAACCTTGCATGGCCAAGGAATTGCCTTACTCCTTTTACAGTTGTTGGGGATGGCAATTTGACAATAAGTTCCACCTTTGCTTTATCAACTTCAATGCCTTTCTCGGAGATGATGTGGCCAAGGACAATTCCTTGCTGTACCATAAAATGACATTTCTCCGATTTGAGCACCAAGTCCTTTTCAATGCATTTGTTCAGAACTGCTTCCAAGTTGACTAAGCATTCTTCAAATGTACTTCCATATATGGTGATGTCATCCATGAAAACCTCTATAATTTGCTCCACTATATCACTGAAGATACTTAACATACATTGTTGGAATGTTGCAGGTGCATTGCATAAACCAAAAGGCATTCTTCTGTAGGCATATGTTCCAAATGGACATGTAAAAGTGGTCTTCTCCTGATCTTCAACATCGATTTCTATTTGAAAATACCCGGAGTAGCCGTCCAAGAAACAATAGAAAGGATGGCTTGAGACTCTCTCCAACACTTGATCAATAAATGGCAATGGAAAATGATCCTTCCTTGTCACAGCATTCAATTTTCTATAATCAATACACACCCTCCAACCTGAAGTGAGGCGTGTAGCAACTTCTTCTCCCTTTTCATTTTGCACCATCGTGATCCCTGACTTCTTTGGTACCACTTGAGTAGGACTCACCCATGGGCTATTTGATATGGGGTAGATAATACCTGCTTGAAGTAACTTCAGAACCTCAGCTCGCACCACCTCTCGCATATGAGGATTCAATCTTCTTTGAGGTTGACGAATTGGTTTAGCTTCTTCTTCCATGTGTATATGATGTGTACAGACCAAAGGACTGATGCCTTTCAAGTCAAATATTTGTTGTCCTATTGCTTTCTTACACCTCTTGAGAACTGCAAGTAAACACACCTCCTGAGGAGTAGTAAGAGATGAAGATATAACAACATGGCACTTTTTATTCTCTTGTAGGTATGTATATTTCAACTACGTGGGCAAGGGCTTCAGATTGAGCTTTGGGGTCTCCTCTTTAGCAGCTTCTTGTGCCTCCTCTTTATTGAACAAAGGTAGAATTTCTTCTCTCATCCTCCAACCTTGTAGAGCAGCAAGCGAATTTGAGGGTTCAGGCAATCCTTCTTCAAGATCCCCAAGACTTTCATTCAATTTCTCTTGCATTTTCTAATTACAATGCTCCTCCACTAGAGTGTCAATGATGCACACCTCTTCTGGACCTTCTTCTTCTTCTAGAGTGATTGGCTTTTTGGACATATAGAAGATATTAAGCTCCAATGTCATGTTGCCAAACGTGAGTTGCATAAGTTTATTCCTACAATTTATGATTGCATTTGATGTAGCTAGGAATGGCCTTCCAAGGATGATAGGAACATAATTAGTTTCCTTGACAATTGGGTTCGTGTCAAGAACAACAAAGTCTACTGGATAGTAGAAATTATCAACTTGAACTAAGACATCTTCAATTATCCCCCTTGGAATTTTCATTGATCTATCCGCTAGAGATAGAGTGATTGATATTGGCTTCAATTCACCAAGTCCCAATTGCTTGTAGACAGAGTATGGTAGCAAATTCACACTTGTTCCCAAGTCTAACAAAGCTTTCTCCACTATAGTTCCTCCAATCATGACTGAAATGGTAGGGCAACCCGGGTCTTTGTACTTCAAAGGAGACTTGCACTGTATGATAGCACTTACTTGCTCAGTCAAGAAGGCTTTCTTATTCACATTCAACCCTTTTTTGATAGTACACAAGTCCTTTAGGAATTTCGCATAAGTTGGCACTTGTTTAATCATATCTAGCAATGGGATGTTGACCTTCACCTGTCTCAATACTTCAAGAATTTTTGATGCATTTCTAATTCCCTTTTTCCCATGCAAAGCTTGAGGAAAAGGTGGAGGTGTGTGTTTCTTCATTACATCTTCCTTGATAACTACTTTCTCCGGAGTTGTATTCATTGTTGAATCATGGTCCTCTTTCCTTTCACTACTATCTTTCTTCTTTCCTTTGATTTCTTCCCTCTTCTCCGTCTCTTCTTCTTCTTCCTCTTTCTCAACATGTGGCTTAGGTGTTAGTAGCTCAACCTTTTTACCACTCTTAGAGTGATCAAGGCTTTGACATCTCTCACCTGAGAAGACTCTCCTTCATGAGTTTCCACTTCATGGATACCCTTGGGATTTTGGTGAGGTTGAAAAGGAAATCTCCCCTTCTCTTGCACTGTGTTAAGGTTAGTGAGCCTTGAGATTGAGTATTGGAGATTGTCTATCTTCTGAGATAAGTCATTTTGCATTCCATCCATCCTTTTATTCAATGTATTCTCTACACTGTCAATTCTTTGACTGGGTTGAGCATTGATGGATTTCTGATCTCCAAAAAAATCTCCCACGACCTTGCTTAGATTCACTATTGCTTGTTCAAGATTTGAAGCTTGTTGAGATGCTTAAGCTGACTGTGTATACTGAGGTGTTCTTGGCTTCCAGGAGAAATTTGGATGGTTCCTCCAATTTGAGTTGTAACTATTACTGTATGAAGCATTGTTATTAGGCTTGAATTGTCCAATGACATTTGCTTGATCTCCAAACATTTCCCTAGCAGTTGGAATTGTAGGGCACTCCTCCACCAAGTGCTCATACGATTGACAAATAGGACATGACTTGACTTGCACTGGTGTCTCAGCAACAACTTGCACTTCATGTATTTTTTTTAGTTATAGCTCCTCCAATCTTCTTGTCATAGCTGCAACCTTTGCTTTCATATCAATATCTTCATTCAAGGTATATATCCCAGCCTTAGCATTAAAGGCATTTGGTTGAGACTTCGTCTTCCCCACTTCTCCTTTGTTCGGTTCATCCCATCCCCTTGAAACTTCCACCACATAACTTAAGAAGTCCATGGCTTCCTCCGAATTCTTAATCATAAAATCTCCTCTACACATAGTCTCGAGGAGTTGCTTCATTGAGGAAGACATTCCATAATAAAAGTAGCTCACCAATAGCCATGTATCAAAACCATGGTGAGGACAAGCATTGATGACCTCCATGTATCTCTCCCAACACTCATAGAATTTCTCATTCTCTTTAGTTGAGAAGTTTGAAATTTGCCTTTTCAACCCATTTGTTCTATGAGTAAGGAAAAATTTCTTGAGGAATTCAGCTTGCAAATCAGTCCAAGTTCGGATACTCCTTGGCGTTAAAGAATTAAGGCAAATCTTGGCCTTATCCTTCGAAGTAAAAGGAAATAGCTTAAGCCTCATCAAGTCAATTGAAGCTCCTTCCTCTTGGAATGTATTACAAACATCTTCAAATTCCTTGATATGTGCATAGGGATTCTCACTTTCCATCCCATGGAAAGTAGGTAGAAATGGAACAATTTGCGGTCTAATTACTAGCTGCTCTGTAGGGGGCACTATACATGATGGTGCACTCATACGAGGTGGATGTATGCGGTCCCTCATTGATCTGAATGCATTGGGATTGTCCTGGTGACCATGGTGACTATCCTGATCTTCAGGTGTAGCTTCCATGATGTTCAAGCTCAATTCCAACTCCTTTTTATGAGGTGTTTCAAGTTTCACAAGCCTTTCTCCACTGTCTCATATCCAATTTGGCATACACAACTAGTATTAACTGTAACAAAAACAAAGAACCAAAATAAATCAAATGAAAACAAGACTACAAAAAGACTAAGATTAGCTAAAACTAAATTAAAAGATATGCTAAAATATGAACAAATAGAAGAAATGATTAAAAAGACTTAGTAAAATGAAATAAAAATCACCAAACTTGTGATGAAAACCACAAGTACTCTGAAAAAATAATATCACTGTAAAATTGGCACCTTCCCCGGTAATGACGCAATTTGATTTCATGCCCAGCCGGTGTATGTCTTGTGATTGGTGATCAATCAACTAGTGTACCTTGATTTCGGTCCTCAGACGGAAGTAATCAACAAAATTTATAACCTATTTCACCATGTACTAGGATAGCCTCAGCTAGCATAGCATAGTGGCTCTAGGATCGTTCACTAGGAAGGGCTTTCAAATTACAACTGATATCAATTCAAAGTTGAATTTGTGCTTTTTCATTTCAAGGTTAGCTTTAAAAGAAAACATAATCTTTGGTTGAAAAAGGGTTGGTTTAAAGTTAACCAAAATAGTAACTGATTTTAATTATAAAGAAAAGTGTTTCTTGGAGTTTTTGGATCACTAGGGTCAGGTTCTTAATACAAAAAGAGAGTTCTGATCACTTAAATCCTTTCCTCGCATTGGGCATTTAACATATAGTTATTTCCTGAACCGGTGTGGTACAAATGCTTCCCTTTTATGGATTCCAACACTAATTCCCTGTCATTGAATCATCTTGCAATGGCTTGTGCCTCTCACCTAGCATTTTCCATTCAAGGTGATCCTTAACCTTTGATTACCCTTCAAAAGCTCACAAGAGATAACTAATGGATGTCTCCTTAGAGTCCAAAAGCTTACCAAGTGTTGGCTATTCCAAAAAATCCTACCTTTGAATCACCTCCCAAAGGCTTGCAAGAGATAAACTAGTGTATTTCAATGGACGGAGACCACTTGCCTTACCAAGTGTTGGCCCAGGTGATTTAAAGGCGTTTTAAGTTAACTAAAAACATAGAAACCATTAACAGGTCACACTTTCTCTTCATTAAAAGCTGAAACAACAAAACTTCTAATTTTTGCATTCGGAAACTTACCCAGCTTCCTTAACTCCAAGAGACAAAAAGCCTAGCCACTCATTCTTTGAGGAAACATCCTCAAAGCTTATTTCGCTAGTGAGAAAATACAATCAAAATGAGTAGGTAAGGCAAAGCAAAGCTCTGTGTATTATTTTTTTCAAAACTATACAAAAAGTTGGTCTCTGAGAACAAGCTCCCGAGATATCTTGTGTAAAGAAAATTACAAATGATATACAGGAGGTTATTCACCCTTTCTTCATACTTCCTAACTAAGGAATCCTATGATTGGTGGATTACAAGGAGAAAATGGGGATTTAAACAACAAATATTTGAAGAAAAAATCTAAGAGAGTCGGTCACAAATATCTAGGAGCACTCAAGTGGATTTCGTAGCTTGCAACATGGGCTGCGAAAATTTTGCAAGCTGAAAGTCTCCATTTCGCAAGAAAAGGTTGATTTCGCAGCTAGCACTTTGTGATTTCGCAGTTTGCGAAATTGCCTTTCAACTTGGCGCGATTGTCTTCCAATGGCCATAACTTCTTCATTTCAGCTCCGATTTGTGCACCGTTTGAAGCGCTGGACTTCTGACTTCCCAATATTCAAAACGACATATATTATGCATAAAATGGACTCCAGAAAGTGCTCTAAAGGTGTCCTACAGTTGCTGTTTTCTTGAATTTCTTCATGTTAGATTCCTCTCTTTGTTTCTCCTCCTTACATTCTTGATTTGCTTTTGGCAAAGAACTACAAAGCTCCAAAGCTTGGATTCTTCATGTAAATGAGCTTCCATTTGCTTTGCCATGGATTATATAGAGCTCTCCCTCATCTTAGATTACTTTGGTGATCATAAAACTATCAAAAACACCAAAACTTAACACAATTTGATTAGAAATGATTGCAAGGGTCCTTAACATGCCAATTGAGTTAAAAGGTAATAACTACTACTCAAAAGTGTTTAAAAGAGTTAATTACAAGCTGTAAAATAGCACTTTTTAAGTAGTAATCAATATACCTCCTTATAATCCCTTAAGGGTTAGAGATCAAAAAGAGATCATAGAGAGTTTAAAGAGATTTCAAAATGGAGTCTCCTAGAGTGAAAGCCTAAAGGGCCACAACATTCCCAATCTCTCATTCAAGGATTTGATATTTGAATCTTGGTTTGAAGACCTTAATCCTTCAACAAGGTTGAACTATATTCATTGGAATAATCGGAGGTTGCTACATCGTGGATGTGGTTCAAGATGTAGGTACTGAAGAGCAAGTCTTTAGGGTAAAGGAGCCAGGTAAATCTGTGTAACTTGATTTCATATAATGGATTTAGATTAGTGGGTCTTAGACCTTGTGGTTTTTTATCTCCATAATTAATGTGGGGGGTTTTCCATGTAAAAATTCGATGCCCATTGCATATATGTTAATTCCATTGCTATATCTTTGAATACTTGATTATCATTGTTATCCCTAACAACTTGTAGGTTATCCTTAATAGATTAAAATCAGATTTAATTCTTAAAGATTTCAAGTATAATTCATTTGGTTATACAAGGTATCCTTGGGATCTCTTAGGATAAAATTTGAGGATAATATAAATAAATAATTATTTTAAATTTTAAAAACACCCATTCATCCCCCCTTTGGGTGTTCCCTATTGGGCTTTCGATTTTTTATGGGTGATCCTAAATTAAGGAATTACTAAAATGTTATGATTTTGGTAGTATTTAATAGAATAAATTCTTATGAAGTTTTCATGAGAGTATTTATTAAATTGGAAAGGTGCAAGGACAAGGAGAGTAAATTTGTGAGGAATTTTAAGTATGAGAGAAAAATTTCCTTTAGTGGATAAGGTGCTCTCAAGATTTTCAAAATTTCATAAGTTGTTAATTTCCTTATTTCACTAGAGTTTCCAATTTGGAAATTTTCATTAGAGATAATTTATCATTAAAAGATTATTACCAAAAGGCTTGGTAATTTGATGGAAATATTTATTTTTTTTTGAAATATTTCCAAGATAAAATATTTATTAATTGGATTTGTGTAAGAAAAAGAGAATTCATTCTCTTATTGCACTAGGTTTCCAATTATGAAATAAATATTTTTGGAAATTCTCAAAAATAGATAATTTATTCATCAAAGTAATTACTAAGGATTTAAAATGTTCTCATCTATCTTAAAATATTAAGTGGGAGAGGGTTCTAGGCAAGCCTATGACCTCCATTGTCAAGCCCATTTTGATTTGGGTTCAACACCACCCTTTCAAAATGTATTGGAAAAAAGAACTAGATTGTGTAATGATGCACTAAAAAAGAATACATGCCTAAAATATATGATCCTTTCTGGAGTAGACCATATCATGGAACAATGAAAAAAATGTTTTCACCTTCAATCATAAATGAAACTTCTAGAGAAAATTATACTAGACATGTTTGCAGTGGGAGTGACCACCGCTTCAGTGGGGTTCTTTACTTGGTGACATTGAAAGTTCAAGAACAATGGTTATACACTTGACATTGCATATGAAGTAGTAGAATCACCCTCATGCGGTCCTATTTGCATTGTCCATAGGCCAAATTTAGAAAGTATGTTGATCTTACCTTTATATACCTTCATGTTTAAGATAGGAAGATCGATTTGAGAGGGTCTCTAACTAGTAATAAGGTCAAGAAATGCCCCACGTAAGCTTGATTCTTATGATACTAGGATACTTTGCAAAAGGACATGTAGTTTGAGAGCAATAGATTTTGCTAAATTAATTACCAATTGCCTTGAATGCACAATTATGTCATATGCATGGTTATTTTCTTTGTTACATATATCATGTTGGTTATTTATTATCACTTTGGACAAAACCCAACTAATCATTTGGACTTAGTATTATTCCGGATATAATAACTATGTACTTGTATAGAAGCTAGTTTAAGTAGAGCTAGCTAATCCTTATGAATAACCTAGCAAAAAAAAAGAGTGGCGTATCAGAGGTGGTATTAGAAGAGTTAGAAGACCAAGTGTTTAATACTTTATCTTTAGATAATGTGTTGCAATAGCAACACATGTCTATTAGTAGGGACTTTGATATTCTATTTTTAGTCTACAAGGATTATTTGGTTATAAGGGCAGGTTAGCTTAAAGAAGCTACCCTTAGGACTATTATGAACATCGGATTTTATATGATCTTAATGACCTTGCCAGTTTCTTCAAGATGGTTAAAGGGATTCTTAAAGAACATAGGGGTATATAAATACTTTCTTACCAAATCAAGATGACCCTTTTAGGCTAGATTAAGTGACCCAAGCCTTGATAGGCTCAAGTCACTTAAGCCTAGTGGACAATGCTATAAATACCCCCTTATTCAATTAGTCATCTTCCACTTCTAGAAAGAAAAAGAGAGCTAAAGCTTTTTTCTTTCCATTACCCATAGTTTGGAATGCCAAGATCGTGGTTCAAGTCTTCAGATGAAAGATCTTTGGTGTATGAGACCTTTAAACTTTTTCTTTTCCACGTGGAATTGATCTAGGAACATCCAGATCCAAGTATGAGTACTACATATCTAGATCTATAATTAATGATGATTTTTATTGCCATTTTACTCACTATCATAGATTTAGAGATGCCTAGGGATAGATGCATGCACCCCACAAGATCTAGGGACAAGGAATAGAGATATTTAGGTTTCCCAGCACTATCACCAATAACGCACTAAGAGCCATAAATTATGCACTCAGTGAAATATAATGAGAATAGCACCCTCTAAGGGCGATAAACAATATTGTACACTTAGAGAGCACTTCAATAGCGCAACTTTAAGTGATAGTGTAGATTGCATGTTTAGGAAGCCACCATATTACACACTTAAAGAACTCTTCTCAAATTGCGCTTGGTCAAATAGTGCACATTTCTTAGGCATCCAACAATGGCACACCCAAGATAGCAGAACCCTTTGTAGGTTGTGCACTCTAAAGGCATCAATCCATATTGTACACTTGGAGAAGTGCACTTAAAGTGTACACCATTGAGTAAAGGTTTAGATTGCTCACCTAAGAGCTAGGCTACATAGTGTACCTCTTATTATGCACTAACAGGACCTCTATCAGGCTACGCACCATTCAAGCGCACCTCATCCCAACATGTATAGTGCTCACAAAACTAGTAACCATTAGTGCATTATTCATTCAACAATAAATCAAGTGCATATCAATATTCATTAATACGCAATTTTGTCACCAATAACTTAGTACACTCCCTCTTAATAAAGCGTCTTCTTTCACTTCAAGAAGTGCACCCCATAACTCATCTCACTACATTATCTTAACAGCTTCACCAAGCATGAGCTCCAAAAATTATGCTTTCATCAAGTTGCATACCAAATAGTGCCCTAAGGCTCCTAAATGTTCGATCATTCACATCATTATGCTACCACCCTAACAAAACAAGAAGTGCGACCACCATTCATACTACACTGACATGTTTTGACTAAAATGACCACATCGATACATTACTTATTAGGATAGAGCCTTTAAAAGGATGATGTGATGTAATAAACTTTTGGATTTTATTGTTTATTAATAAAATTTCTAGTTCACTTTTATATATCTTAATTTCGCACATTATACTTTGTAGGAAATCTAGTCTGTATCTTTTGCATTGTATATGACTTGGGTGCATTGGGAGTTGCACGGAAGATTCAAGTCACGAGTTCCTTACAAGTAGATGACTAATTCACAACCAGTTTGTGGGCTTCCCATTAGAAGTTCTAGTGCACTACCTCTCAATTCAAGAGATGGTTGGTCTTGGTCATTAGGATGGGTTTCTCATGATGAGTACACTAGTATATATAGTTACACATTGGATAAGACATACGATGAGTCATGATTTAAGGTTATGAAGTAGTCGTGACTTTACCAAGATTCTTTATTATATTGTTTCTCACCCTTGAGAGAATATTAAGATTGTGTTAAAGTTAGCAGTAGCTTTGACCAATAGGTGAGATCATAAGTTGATCATATATTTCCTATGGATTGGGTCGCTATTAGTGGAAGTTGGTAGCAATATGTATCTTAATAGAGGCACCATGATATCTCATGGGATTGAAATAGAGTGTCCCTTTGGTGATCTTAAGGAGATGTGTTCATGTAAACTATGACTACAATAATTCCTTAAGTTAAACTTGGCATATGATCTTAGATAAAGGTGTTAAGAAAATAAGTTAGTTTTTTTTTCTCTCTTTTCTTATTCTTGTAATTTATTTCTTATTTTAGTAAAGTCTTTTGTTTTTAATTTCAGTAAAGGTTTTGGTTTTTAATTTTAATAAAGTTTTTTGTTTCAACTTTATGTTTCTATATTCATTTTTGTGTGTTTTCTTTTCTATCTTTGTGTTTTTGTTTCTTAGTTTGTGAAGGGGACTAAGGTTTCCTATCTTTGTTTGATTCACTGTGATTTAGCTATCTATGGTTGAAAAAGGCTCTACTAAGGTCTATGGTCATGAGAACGAAAATGAGTCTCCACATGCCAGAGTTAATGGTTATGAGAACCAAAAGGAGTAACCATGGTCATGAATCTAATAGACAAGAACAAGCTTTTTGACATAAGAATAAACCCATCTAAGTCATTTGATTGAGATGACCAAAAGGAGAAATTAGATCTAGTTGAGCCTTTGTTGAGGTGGTTGATTCTCTTATTAACTAGAACCATGTTTTTGGTGCAAAACCCTTTGCTCGATCTAAAAGGCACAAGCACTAGGTCAGGACCAAGTGAGTGAGTTAAGCTTGAGAGAAGGAATTTCAATGACTTTCCTCTCTAGAATCTTGTGTTCTTTTTCTTTTCAATTTATAGATTTCCTACCTCCTCCCACCCAAAACCAAAAAGAAAAAAACACTAAAAATATGTTTCATCCTGCACACTCACATCTTGGGTTCCCACCTTTGTCAATCCTAAGTTATTTATGGAGACGACCTAATCTTTATATAACTATTAGTTCCTCTTTGTTTCTTTAGTTTAAGAACTAAAAGTTTCAATTACTAAATTGGTTTAAATTTTGCTTGAATAAAATTTTATTTTCAAATCATTTTCATATTAATTTTATTGTTTTATTTTTAAACCGGAAAATACAAACCCGAACCAAATAACACTCTTGTTGTCACAATACATAGGAGTAGGACAAGAAAAAGAAACGCCCATATCAACAAATAATCAACATTACAAAACTATCTCCCTAGTGGTAGATGTCACAGCACAATAGTCAACTTACATGGAAGATTAAGAAACAATAGTTTGTTTCTTGGTCTTATAAAAAAATAAGTAAATCCCCCAATAAAATATACAAAATCTAGTAATAGACTTGAGATCTTCAAGATCACAAACCCATAATCAATATCAAAATATGCATGCAACTCCAAAGAGGAAGTGGATAGAAGTAGAAGGCTCCAAAATAGAGTGTCCTTAATATACCATAGAATATGAAGAACAACTACCCAATGAACTATAGTAAGGGAAGCAACAAATTGATTAAAAATGTGAAAAACATAAATAATGTACCATCAGAAAAAGAATAATGAACATTAACTTCAAGAGGATTATCAATAGTCTTAATATCAATAAGGTGAGTACAATCAAGAATATCAACTATGTATTTAAACTACGAGAGAAGAAACTTTTTAGAGAATAAGCTATGTCAATACCCAAAAAGTATGGTAGAAAGCTCAAATCCTTCATTCTAACACAAGAAACTAAGTTTGATTTCAACATTACAATTCCATCAACATCATCACGTATGATAATCATGTCATCAACATGTAGAGAAAGTAGAATACCCATTGTAAATTAGGTGGAATTAAAACGAAGGAATAGTTTTTTCTGTTCTCTTTTTATTTAGCAAATCCTTTTGATGCCCATTGTATGCTTCTTGTGTAGCTGGGGTATATAGTTTTCTTTAAATTTATAATATGCTCTTCTAGCTTATTAGAAAATCATAAAGAAAGACCCCTTTGGCTTCTTTTTTTTATATTATTTTTCTATACTTAAATGACAAAAATGATGATTGTGGTTTGGCTTTCTTGCTTATATGTACTCTTTTGGTAAATGCTTCAAAGCATATTCATGATACTATCCTCCTAATCTTGAGGATGAGGTAGCAAAACTTCACAAAGGTATTTGCAAAGTAGAATGTACAACTTCTAGATTAAATTTGTTTGGAACTATTTATAAAGTTTGGATTTGAAATTATTATGAAATATTTTTAATAAAGTAGGATTTTTAGAAACCTTATCATGTAATCTCTTCATACAAATAATAATAATAATTTCGATGTCTTCTATAATATGCTTTCACTTCTATATTGTCTAATTAACATTTTCTAATATGTTGTCATATGTATGTTTTCTAATATTAATTTCTTCCAATATTTTACTTGGGAATGAAAATGAAATACTGTAATAACAACATTTAGTTTGAACTAAGTTAATTTGATTTTGTTTTTTTTTTTCCTACACTCACACATATATAGAGCCCATCTAAAAAGGGATTGATTGGGGTTCAATTCTTTGAACAAATTTGATCATAAATGAAAATATCCTATTAAAATTGTACAATGAATCAATTTAATTAGTGTAAACATATTCTACTAATTTAATCATGTATAGTTTACTATAAAATATTTCTAATTCTTTGTTATTTCAAACTAAAAATTTAATTTTTTTAATCAAAACTTTTTGTTTTTAAAAATAAGTGATACAAAAGGTTGACAAAATTTTTTTAAAAAAAAAATGTAGAAGAAGAATAAATTTATGATATATGAAATATGTATATATCTCAACTTAGAATTATTGTATTCTATGTAAAGAGGATATATAAAGAGACTGGGTCAATAAATTATCTTATTGAATATTTGATTGAACATGATATATGGTAATTAATGGATGAGATCATTTACCCTATCCCAAAGCTAACCAATCCTAGGATAAGATATGTTATCTCATCTCTTATCTCATCCAATATTATGTATATCAAGTCAACTAAATATTGTCTTTCTTTAGTAAGTAATACAATTGACATGCAGGAGACGTGGACTACTATTACTTTAAGAAGAAATATAGAAGTGATATAAACTATTAATAAGTATGATATGGGTAATCCTCTGAGTGATTCAATTTAACATCCACCTATTTAATATATTAATAGATCATCTTGGCTTATGAAAATTACAAAGTTGAAACCAAATTTGGAGCACAACTAGTAATATGAAAAGAAATCAAAATTGGTATCATCGTTGCATGCTAGTTACCTAATTATATTTCTAGAGCATTCAATTGCCAAAGTGAAATCCCATGAAAAGGGCCAAGAAATGGTGATTGAGTAAGAAGCTTTGATGAGATGTGTTGCATTGTTGGACGAGATCTCGGATTAGAATGTATGCATTTGAGTGCCAACCAAACCACAAGAACTACATCTCTAGCAACTTGTTGATCTTGAGGAGATGGGAGACGTGAATCTAATATATCAGTGAGCATTATGTTTTGAGTTGATGAGGAAGACAATAAGGTGAAAAGTTCTCCTGGATGCTTTCCCATCATTGTCTCAAGCGCCACCACTCCAAAGCTATAAACATCACATTTTTCCGTCACAACCATAGTGTAGGCAAGCTCTGTTAAGAATCAAAACAAGAAAAAAATATTACACAAATGAGAAAGAAACATTCATTTAGTTTTCTCATATTATCCATACTTATAAAATGTTGAGAATATTTCATAGCATTGCATTGACATTTGGCTACATTTTATTTCTAAATTATGATGAAATTATGTTAATTTTTACAACTTATATGAAACCTTCGAAAAACCATTCTAAGGAGATTTTAAAAATATTTGGGACTTACCAGGAAAATGAAGACAACTATTTAGAAAATGCTTGAGAGACCATTGATAAGTATTTTGTATATAAAGTTCTCTTACTCTCAAATATCTCAAACCATTTTTTACAACATTTTTTAAATAACCATTAAGAATTTCCTTTCTTTTTTTCTTTTTTTTTGGAACTTTAGACGAAATAATTAAAAAATATATATTAAAGATATTTCAAATTTTATGAAGGCCCAAACAAATAATATCTACATAGTAAGGAGTGGGTCATTACAAATTGTATTAGAGTTAATCTATAACAATTATGTGGAAGTTTGTTTGGCTCTACAATCTCATGGAACATAAATAGGATATTGTGTTTGCATAAAGGATGAGTGTGATATCCCACTATAGATATGAAACAAAAAGTTCTGACATTAAATATGAATGAGTTTCCCTTAACCTTATAGACAATTTTTAAATTCATGTGGGCTCCTTGGACCCAAAGTGAAGAATATCTATATAGTTGGGAGCTATTATTTAGTTTGCCTGAAAAATAATATATTAAAGATTTAGAAGAATTTATTCACTTTCAAGCTCTTCATAATTTTGAAATAAGTAATAATAGTAGAAAAAGTTTGGTTTGGCTAGTAATAATATTTCCTTTCCTTTCATCCAACATAATTTGTGACTTATATGAGGTATATAATAAGAAGTATAAAAGTACTAAATACTTCGAATCTCAAAGATACCAAACTTATTAAAACGAAAACAACCAAAAGTTCAAAAGATATATCGAAAGAGTAAAAGCTGAAAGAAAAACTGGTGTGTACTTACCTGGTGCTATGTAACCATAAGTGCCTGCAATAAGGGTTTGATTAGATGAATCAGGATGTAGCAGTCTAGCGGTGCCAAAATCCGATAGAAAAGCATTCAATTTAGAGTCCAAAAGAATATTCTTGCTTGATATGTCCCTATGAATAATGGGCGGAGTACAATCATGATGCATGTAGCATACGGCATGGACTATGCTTTTAACCACATTCACCCTTTTAATCCAATCCAATTCCAAAGCTTCAACTTCATTACTCAATACACAATACAAGCTTCCTCTTCCCATGTAATTGTAAATCAAAAACATGCATCTTTTGTGTAGACAATAGCCTTGAAGTTTTACAATATTTCGATGGCGTATCTTTGATAATATTTGCACCTCATTTTGAAAACTTTTCAAGTATGTTGCCTCATCTCTTTCCCATCCATGAAGCTTTTTCAGGGCTACCACATTGCCTGTAGGCAATTGAGCCTTGTAAACACTGCCATAGCCTCCTGTACCTATGCAATATTTGATGTCAAAGTCTTCTGTTGCTTTAATGATATCTTCATAAGCAATCTTCCCATCATAGTTCCATACTGAAAATATATCTCCATTTTTTGTTGGTATTACCTTGGTTTGAATTTTTCTTGTCTTCCGTGAAAGCAGGAGAAACCCAAGGACCACAAAAAAAAGAAACAAGGTTGTAGACAAAGAAATAACAATGATGCGTGTGGTTTTGTATTCTTCTTTGCAATGAGGCAAGCCTTTGATGTCACCACATAAACCTTTGTTATTGTCAAATGAACCTTGGGAAAATTTAGACTGCAATTCAAAGGGTATATGACCCTCTAAATCATTGTGTGATAAATCAAGTGATGGCTTTATGTGGTCATATATTAAAAGAGTAGGAATGGAACCAGAGAGTTTATTGTGGGAGAGATTCAAGTATGTTAAGCACTTCAAGTTTTGGACTTGGGAAGGTATCTTTCCATGGATCAAGTTATCACTAAGGTCGAGTCTAGTTAGATTATTCAAATTTCCTATCGTAGAAGGGATGTGACCATTGATTCGATTTCCACTAATGTTGAACTCATTTAAATGAATGAGATAACCCAAAGATGAAGGAATAACACCAGTAAGATTGTTGTGATCCAATCTAAGATGGATTAGATTCTTCAGATTCCAAATTATAGGAGGGATAGAACCATTGATTTGATTATCACAAAGATTCAAATCTGTCAATTTGGTAAGATGACCAAATGACAAGGGGATGCCGCCCTGGATTTGATTGTTGAAGAGATGTAAATAAGTCAAATTGGTAAGATGACCCAAAGAGGGAGGAATAGTACCAATGAGAGAGTTATGACTAAAGCATAGTTGAACCAAATTCTTTAAATTCCCGATTTCAGAAGGGATGGAACCATTAATTCGATTGAAATTAAGGAATAAGTATTCTAGATTGCTTAAATTGGCAAGGGAGGAAGGGATGACACCAGAAAGAGAGTTAGCAACCAAATACAAATGAGTAAGATTCTTCAAATTCCCAATTTGGTAAGGAATAGAACCATTGATTTCATTGATGCTAAGGTCTAAATATTTCAGATTCTTCAAAAATCCAAGAGAGGAAGGGATGACACCAGAGAGCCCATAGTTAAAACTCAAATCCAAATGAATAAGATTCTTCAAATATCCAAGAGAGGAAGGGATGACACCAGAGAGATTGTTATAAGCCAAATCCAATTCCTCTAATAGAATGAGGTTACCCAGTGAAACAGGTAGCTCACCATAAACATCACATTCAGATATACGGAGGTAAGTGAGTTTTGTAAGCATACCTATCTCATCTGGGATGCGACCATACATGGAAGAATGGCTAACGTTGAGATGGAGGAGGCTGGGAAATGAAGAAAACTTCAACTTGCTAAGCTCAACCATTTTACCATCGATATATGAATAGGTAATTCGAACGACATGTCCCTCCGTGTTGCAGGTGATGCCTTCCCATGTGCAGTGATGAGAAGTAGTGTTTTCCATGTACCACCACCAAGTGGAGTTGCGGAGAGCCTCGGCCTCAGCCTCCACCTGTGCCTCAGTTGTAGCAGCAGCAGCAGGTGGTGATGAGATCAAGAGCATGTTATATAATAACAATACCATTGAAACCACCAACGCCCTACAAGTAATGAAACACCACTCCATTTTTTCTTGTTTTCGATTAATATTGCTTTGCCCCAGTTTCAGCCTTTATAACTCGTGTTTCAGCGGCTGCAACTCAAGCAAGTCAAAGAAGTCGGCTGCAACTCACGCAAGTCAAAGAAGTCAGCTGGAAATTCAGCGGAAATGAAGATAATTAATATTTTTGAAATTTTAAAATAAAAACTCAAACGATAATGATATTATAAAAAAAAATAATATTCACAATTTAGAAAATAATATAATATTTTCTAACTCTAAATATATATATATTATAAAAATATTAAAAATTTTAACGTTATGTCAATAATTGCAAAATAAATGTTTTATTTACCTTATTAATTTCATTAATTTTAAAAAGGAAATCAAGACAAATTCTATTTTTTCAATCATACTTACTTTACAGGTGTTGAGCAACCCTTTCTTCTTATCCAAGTCAACCAAGTCTGCGTGGGCTCATGTGGCTGGAAAGTAGGTGGATGAAGTATGAACAAAGCAAAAATGTATACCTAAAAAAATAAAAACCTGTAATAAGATGATTGGAAATTAGGTGGATGAAGTATGAACAGAGCAAAAATGTATACCTAAAAAATTAAAAACTTCTTATAAGAAAATGGTAGAAATCTTGTAAATAGTTGATCAACAACTCAAAAAAAAATTAATTAACTTTTAGAAATTAAATCAAATTTTCATCTTGAAAAATTCCCACTTCAGTTTTACAAGCACTTAACAACATTCCGTAGTATGATTTCACCAATAGTTATCATGTAGGTATATATATATAATTCGATTGAGTGGGAAATATAATTGAAAGTGAGAGTTTACATGCATTCTAAATTCTATGCATTGCATAAAATACAAACTTTTCAACTCTTTTTATTTTTTTTTTATTTTATAAATATTTTTAATGTAATATGTAACTTGATAAATAAGAGAACAAAAAATGATGAAAGTCATATATATTAAAAAAAATAATAAAAATATAAAATAATTGAAGGGGAAATACAATTGAAAGTGAGAGTTTGCATGTGTTTCAATTATATGAATTACACAAAGTACAAACATTTCAATTTTTATTTAAATTTTTATTTATTATTTTAGAAATATTTTTTTAATGTAATATGCATGGTTTTAAAAATTAGATCAGACCATCGGTCACCGTTTCTGTCCGATTCGCACCTTTGAGTTGGACAGTTTTTGAATCGTCTTGAAAGTACTGCTAGACTTGACTGTCGGACTGGTGAACCGATTGACCCGACCGCTTTTGGACAAAAAGAATGGTTCAAAAAATATATATCAATCTCAAAACACCATCACCACAATGACGCCATTCTGACGGTCCTAACATCGACTCTTCCCATAAGTAATAATTCAATAATTCAATAGATTATTTTAAAGTTTTGATATAGAAATGTCAAAGTGACTAAATTTGTGGCTCTAAATTAATAATTTTGTGAATTTTAAATTTGGTTATTAAATAAGTTAAAAAAAATCTTGATATTTAAATTGATTATCTTTAAGAGAAAAACTTTAAAATATCCATTATATACATATAAATCTGTTATTGAATGAAAATACCAATTATATACATAGAAGTTTGTCATTGATTGAAAATAAGATATGTGATAGAGAAAAGTTATTTTTTTGGTATCATAATTAAATTAAAAAAATAAAATAAAATAGTGAATTAATAATTCAATAACATATCAATATTTTAATTTTAACATTTCATATCCGTGGTTAAATATGAATTATTAAATAAAAATGTCATAAAATAATATTTAAATATACAAACCCGAGATTATGAGTCTTTCACTCACATTTTTATATATTTTTTTAATTTTATACTTTTATTTATTTTATTATTTTATTTCCATTATTATTTATTTTAATTTTACAATTGTAATTTTTTTAACTTTATGGTTTCTAAAATTATAATTTTAATTCAAATAAATGAAAATATTATGATTTTAAATAAATTTATGAAAATATTGTGTTACTCATAATTTATCATTTTTATTTTTAAAATTATTTTAAATTTTAATAATATATAAAAATATATATTTATGACGCCACCGGTTCGACCCATGGTCCGACTAGTGAACTGTGAACCGATAACTTTTTCATTTCAATGACCAGTCCAATTCTGAAAACATTGGTAATATATCAAAGAAGATAAAAATCATTTAAATATATTCTAGCATTTTACCCATCATTCTCTAAAAAAAGAATGAAATGTTGAAGATTTTTGTAACTTGACATGTTGAAGATAAATTTATATTTTTTGATGTAAAAAAATTATAAAAATTGAAAAATAAAATTAGTGACATTGATCATATAATACAATGGATGTCATTAGCAAATTCTAATAAGAAGGTAAAAAATTTATTCCATTCGTAAGTGCATTTTTAATTTAAGTTGATAATTTTATCTTTTTTATTCACATGTAGGACAATTTATATTACTATATCATATACTTCATCGAAGATTTAATGTTTCTAATAATCAATCAAGGATGAAAAAGGTTATTTTATTTTTTTTACATATAATGAAAACTAAAATTATTTCTTGTTTTTATTTTTTTACATAATAGTAAATATTTCTTATTTTTTATTTTAATAGTAATAAATAATAAAATTAGAATTATCAAACATTTTAATATAATTATAAACTAAAACATATTACATAACGCATTAAAACCATCAACGCATTATTTGATCATTATCTTAATTACTCACTGTGAGTGAAATTCCATGGTGATCCTTGTCCTACATATTCGAAAAAATTATTCCAAAAGTTATATATATATATCAATTACTTCAGTTGAGTGAAATTCCATAGCAATTGTGTCTTCTACGTCTTTTTTAATTTTTATTTTATTTTATTTTCTAAAAAGTTATTCCAAAAACTATATATATATATTTCAATTTCATTGTGAGTGAAATTCAAGGGTGACCAAGTCTTTCATGTTGTTTGAAATTTGGAACCAAGGTATAAAAGTATAAACAAATGAAATTAGAAAACAAATAATGAAACCTGAAAATATGTACTTAACACCACCACACCTTTTCCAATAGGTACTTAAAAAATATACTTGAATACTATAATCAAATCCTAAATTATGTTAACACTTTTTCTTTTATCTTTAAATGGTAGGTGCTTTATTGAATTACCCTCTTATAGTGGGATATTAGAGTATGGGAGGATTCTCACCTCCATCATTGCCAGTCATTTGCTGCCATGGTGCTTATGCTGCTTTCACTGCACACAAGTTATTTTGAGTTTCTAATTAACCTTAACAGAACAAGAAAAATTAAACTCCAAAAGAATCAAGTGATTAAAATTAAGTGAAAAACATACCTCTTTTATCCACCAAAAGCTTGAGCACATGATATCTAGTTGCATAAAGAAAAGTAAGCTCTCAAGCCTTTTGCTACTTGATTAAAACCATAGTGAAGAAGACAATAATTACATAATAATCAAATACTGTTCACATTGAATGAGACATGAAAGCTCTAAGCATTTTCAAAATTCTTCTACTAAGTGAACAGCTGAATTGTATCCATTGTAAAGGTCAAATAATCTTCTACTAAGTTAAAATGATAGAATAAAATAAATTAATAAAATGAAAATACTAGCAACCAAACTAGTAAAAAGTTTGTTGGACCTTCAAAAAGATGATGAAGAGAATACTAAAAATGATGAAAATATTGTTGGCAACAACAATAAGAGTATAGTAGTGATGTGACAACAATAATGACGAAGATTGCTATGGCATTAAAGGGAAAGAGTACCCATGATGTGAATCATTCATAGAGATGTGAACAACGATAGTGATAGAGATGACTATCATACTAAAGCTATAATTGGAGTGAAGCTAAGATAAGTTCCTCACAAGCGTTGAGGTTCATTGATAAGAATTGTCACATCAATTTCTTATCTTAAGGATGCTCATCTTTGCTATAGTTTTTTTTTTTTTAATCTTTAAATTTTGGGATAATTGTGTTTTGGACTCAATTAGGCCTAAAAATTAAACTTTGGTCCATATAAGTTCACCATTTAAGCCCAAGACCCAAAGAAAGTGTGAAAATTGAGAAGAAGGATCTGAATTTTTTATCTTTTTGAAAATGACCTTTGCTGACTATGAAAAAAAAAATTCAGAGAAATCCACTCTAAAATTCCATTTATGTTACCCTAATTTTACTCTCTCTGGCATTTCATTTCAGCCCTAGACAGTGGCGTTTTTCATCTCTCCCGATTTTCTCCCTCGCTTCCATTTCATTTGAGGCATAAACATTGCCCTAATCTCTGTGGCGATTTCCTTATCTCTCAATTTCGTCTCTCCCAACCATTTGATTTCAGGCCAGTGGCATTTGTCATCTCTACTGATACATTGCCCTCGTCGATCCCCACCGGTGTTACCCTTTGTGTCACAGTAGTTGGATATTTGAGGTTAGTTGGTTCTTCAATTTCGTTTTCTCCTTATTTCGTCTCTCTCGACCATTTGATTTCAACCCAAATACATTGCCCTAATTTCTCTCCTGATTTTAGTTCGTTGTTTATTGTTCCCTCGTCAATCCCCACCGGCGTTGCCCTCTATGTCGACCGTAGTTGGATATTGAGGTTAGTAGGTTCTCTAAATCTAGCCCTAGATTTGTTTAATCCTATATTTTGTTTAATCGTTGTTGGTATGGGGAGAGGGATTCTTGTTTTCTATTAACCTTCAGTTTACGAAGTCAATTTAGGGTGCTATTAATATTTTTTGCAAACCTATCTATGAATGGAAATAGTTCTTATTTATTATAGTGTTTTTGATGCTGAGATACATAGGTGACTTATGAATTTTGGGTGCTTAGGTTTTCTCTTTTTACACTAATGGATTTTTTCGACAGTTGAACCAAATTCTAAGGATGGAATGTTTCAAAATTATGCACCATCCCTACTTAATTTTTAGATAGTAGTATTCATTTGTACCCTGTTTTATTGGTGATAGTCACTAGTGGCCCCCATTTTTTGTTCCAAGATTAACAGGCTTAGTTTTTATCTACCTTTTATGAGTGGTTATGAATTGTTCTCCTTATGACATAAATTGAAATTATTCATGCGCCTGAATATAGTGAGTATCTAAATGGAATTCTATGATGGCACCAAGAAATACAATGTGCCAATATTCTTTAAAAAAAAAAAAATTATTGACCATGTTACCCTTTAGCCTTGAGGACTAGGGTTATGGAATCAGATTCAATCAACATTGGCTCACACTTACCTCAATATGAGCATGAACCTGTGTCCCGTGTGAAGGAATAGTAGCTTATATGACTCATCAACACCATTTTGTAACTACACAACGCAACAAATTTCACTGGCAGAATTGACATTTCTTCAATAAAATAAACAGAATAGTGCAAACTGAAACAAACTTCGAACAACTTTTAGAGACAAACATGTGAATATGAAAATAAAGTTCTAATGAAAAAGGAAATCATACACTACTATTTTCCTTAAGGAAAATATTTTTGTTCCAAACCTTCGGCTCAGGGTTTGATTTTCACCTCAAAAAAAGTACTCATCAAATAGAATGTACAGAACATCACTACAGTTCCCATACCAAGTCAATTTTTAAATTTTTGTAAGCATAAATTGAAATTATATGAACAGTAAAACTCCTATGCATTACAGTACTTGAAAACCGAATCTCTTATCTTTATTCACAAAGAAAAAGTGCTTATTTAAAAGTTGTATTCAGATCATGATTTAACTTCAATTATTTAGAGACCTCCTTATGGAATAAATAAAAGGGTTTGCTTGAACAATGTCAAGTGTACCAAATGGACTTGGTTTTCTTAATCAAGTCTCTGAATCAGTGTTAAGTTTGCTTTAATAATAGAAAGTTTTTTATTCTGTTAGTAGTTCTGAGTCATATGCGCATGAGCATAGGTGTAAATGATGCTATGAACAAGCTATGAAACCTCAAATTAGTTTATCAATGTAAGGTTGAAGACCTAGTCAGGTACTTCATTCATAGGAACTTGAATTGGTTTTATGAAGATTATGGAGCATAAGATCACATATGTTATTGAATAAACTAGGATTCAGGGCTTGGCAGTTAAAAGTTGTAGTAGAAGTGATATTCTGATGCCTAGGTTAAATGTTTCAGCAGGTACTATGTCTCATGTATTTGTTATTTATTTGTTTCAGTCCATTATTCTGATTTCAGGGAATGTTTTATTTTTTTTCATGCTTCTCTTTATGAAAAAAAAAAAAACTTTCAAAAGTGACCAACACTAAGTCATGCTAGGGTGAGCATTTCTTAGGGTCAGACAAGGCACCCACTCCACTTTAGCTCATGTCGTTGCAATTTTCAATATAATAGAAAGAACACAAAATACAAAAAAAGTAAACAAATATGTTTGTGTTATTACCTATTATTACATCAATTGACTGTTAATAGACTGCGTAATTAATAGTTAACAGTTATCCATTTTAACATCTCCATTTCAGCATGCTTATTTGATGTGGGTAGGCACCATTACTATAGGGCCTTTATCTGGCAAAATTGCCCTTTAATGTTAACCTAACAACCCAAAACCACTTCTTCACAACATATGTCTTGTTCTAATCTTGTAACTAATGTTTCTTTCATTCTCCATATATCAGTGATCTGTTCAAAGAGAACCAAATAGTCACTTGGGCATCAATTCTTACAATTCCTCCACTTCTACTCCTATAAATATTTTAAAATTCTATTGTAGGCTTATTTGTTTTTCGTTTTTTGGATAGGAAAACAAGAATATATAAAAGATGCCAATCAAAGAACACTGCAAGTACACAAGACAATTCTACTGTAGTTAGTGAAGTTGTATTTTATAAAATTTAAATTCTGTTTAATTTAAAATCCTTAGATTCAAAGGCTCGTTTTCACAGTTATAACTTAAATAAAATCCAAACGACATAAAGACCACATAGGAAAAAAAATAAGGCTCTAATGTGAACCTTAAGATAACCACGATTTGGAATTGATTTGCTCATCTCTCTTTCAATACTCATATTTTTCAATGTATTAGTTCTTTATAACATTAATATATCTTGTGTCCATACTCTCATTCAAGACTTGAACTTCTTATCCTTCCATCCATCAAATCAGTTATGAATACAAGTTAATGAAATTGGGATGGATGGAAGGGATAGAAGCATTTCAAATAGAGCTCTCACTAACATCAGATTCCTTGTTTTTGATAAAAGTCCTTTCTTCTAAGAGACAGTCTATCTTTTAACCTTTCCTATCACTACTACGATCAATGCAAAGAAGATTGACCAGTTGCTTGTTAGGGATGTGGAGGGAGAGGGTATAAAACCTTGCAAAGTTGTTTGGTTGCAGGAAAGTGTCATTCCAACTGCCTTTTCAGATTCCTTTGAGGTGAAAGCAGCATGGAATGTAGAATTGGGGAGGTCAACATATTAGAAAAACATGATGAGGTTCGAACTCATGACCTTCTAACAATTAAGGCTCTAATAGCATTTTAAGCTATGGCATTGCCCCAAATCAGCTTGATGTGCATTATTGCCCCATCATTACCTAGCATCGGCAAACTTTTCAATCAACTTTGTAGCTTAACTTTGTATGAAGGGCCAAGTTGTCAAGAAGTCAGAAGTTCAAACCTCACTATAATGTTTATTTTCCCACTTTATTGAAGTTATGTACAATTTCAAAAGAAATAAAGTAAATGCATGCATTTTTCCTAACTTTCATAATTTATGGTTGATATGCATAAATTTTGATTACTTGGGGTTTGTTTGGATATATTTATTAGCTATTTTTTGTGTCTAAAATCATAAATCAGAGCATAGTAGGCATTTTTATAAAATATGTAAAAACTCTTTAAGGTTGATATATAAATATTTGTGGGAAAAATTAAGGGATTATAAAACTTTAAGTAGTTTAAAATTTCTCACCACTAAAAAAATGATTTTTCATGCTAAAGTTAAATTTTTGTATATATAAATTGTTGTTTTTAATGTAAATTTTTTTTATGTATTATTCATCAATTTTTAGAAATAGAGCGTGGGAAATGTATTTATATCAATTTACATGATGCATTTTAAGGAATGTACATTGTGAGGCATTGAGAGTGTTATGTTACTTAGGGCTATAAATTATGCAATTGGCAAGACTAGAAAATTGTCTTAGTCAATGAATTAGGCTTGCAATATGCATTATGCAGTTATGTTATTTTATTTTATTTTCTATTGAGAACATTAGAAGGTCAAAAAGAGTTATACATCCAAATGACTTAAGATAAATGCATATGATAATCAATGAACATGACTCGAACTCAACAATTTTTTCACAGGTTTGGGTTAAGTATAAGTGAGTTTGAGTTAAATTCATACTGCTTTGTTTAAACCTATTTAATAAGTAGGTAGTTTATTTGGTCAATCGACATAATATAAATGTTAATATTGTGAGTTGGTGGCTAGGTAAAGATGGCTGTCAAGTGTTTTCAGAATCACTTCGTAATTGGGAATGTCCAAACCAATCTCTGCAGTGGTCCATCTACCAACTGAAATTGGTGAGGGCAGAGGCTAGACTACTCAGGGTAGGGTGCATGTGGTGTTTGTGGTGATACCCCTACGTGAATAAAAAAAAAACTCCATCCTTATCCACTTCATTCTACAACCCATTCTCATTTCCCAAATACCGAATAAATACCACCATCATCAGAATATGTTTTATGTTTCCAAATGATGTCCAAATTGATTACCTCCACTATTAAAATTTAAGCCCAGTTGTACTTGAGGTGGAGACATAATCGCCCACATGTCAATTCCCATTGTGGCCGCCTAATTTCTCTCCCAAGCTCTCAACTAGATAGGCCTGCCTGCCTGCTATGTGAGAGTGACTCTACTCTTTATAGTCTCTACTCTCTCCTCTATATAAAAAGGTTATGGTCTGTGGCAGAAGGTGCTGACATTCAAGATTGAAGTTTCTCATTTCTTTGCATTTTCCCTACATCTTACCCACTTTCCTTTTTAGTGCCACTACTTGCTTCATCGTCCTCTTAGAAAACCCTATAAACTCAAATTAAGGATAGGTTCAGATGCAAGTGCAGACAAATGACATCTTCATTTTATCATGATCACCAACAACATCCCTACTTGACTTGGCTCATTTCCCTTTCTACCTTCCATTTCACATGCTGCTTCTTAATTACTTGTTGTTGGCTTCAAGTTAAAGGAATGAAAAAATAGGCCTCACACTTTGTTTGAACAATAAATCTTGGTGATAAAATGTTGGTGATACTAATTTGTATGGGAACATTACCTATTATGAGACGAAAAAACTTTTCGGATGACATTGAATATGCATAATTGTTTGTTCAACAATATGAACTTTTTACTTTGTTTGAATAGGTTGATGGACGCTACAAATAGGATATACTGTTACATTTTTGTGGGAGGCAAACTTGTCTAAAAAAATGATGGGCAATGGGAATACGTGTGTGGAATAAGCAAAGGTATTCACAAATATAAAGGAATGCCATTTGAAGAATTCACTCAAAAAGTCTTAAAGAAATTCGACATCTTCCTTGATGTGATGAAGATGCACTACACCCTCAAGTTTAACCCTAGAGTCATCCAAGATTTAGAAGATGAGGATGACTTGGATAATGTGGTTTCCCACAGTGATGACTTTGCAAATGTGTACATAATAGAGTCGCCCCATGTGGAAGCCATTGAGGCAAATGTACCGAACACATAGTTGGCATTTGGGTAATGCGTTTTGACATGAATGTCCATTTAAAATATTGTGGATATCAATTTTATGCATGATGTAGTCTAATCTTGTTTATGTATGTAAATGCAGAGGTCTACCTCCCACGTTTTCTTCCTCTAATGCATCATGTGATGCAATTCCTAATACTATGATGCTATCAAGAGGTTTTGCATCGCGTTGTGCATATAATGAGTACACCCCTTTGGAATCAAATTAGTTTCATGAGGCAATATTAAGGGCAGGACATACATTTAAAAATGCTGACGAGTTTTGAAATGCAATATACCAGATGTCATTAGGTGAGAGGTTTCAATAGAAGCACAAGAAAAATTCACCTACTCATATGTCTATAAAGTGTTCGATTGAGGGTTGTCCTTGGAAAATAATAGTTCACGCTGTAGAAGGGAATGTAATCTTGCGAGTTCATACTTACCAAGTGAATCGTAATCATATAGCTCAAGATGAGTGTTTATCTAAGGTGAGGGTTACTTCAAAGAGAGGCATTGTTATTGTTGAAGATGTGTTTAGAACCACTCCAGAATATCTTCCCTGTCAAATATGCAAGGATTTTGAATGTGATCATGGAGTTCAATTGACATATAACCAAGCATGGCACCTTAAAGAGAAGTAAAAATAGCACATATATGGAGCTTCACGTGAGTCCTACGCGTTTTTGCCTTGGTTATGCCATAGACTAAGGGAAATAAACCTTGGAACTATTGCGGAGTGCACTTCTCATAAAGGTCATTTCATGCAATTGTTCATTGACCGTGCATTTTCAATTCAAGGGTTCATCATGGGGTGTCAACCGGTATTGGCAATTGATTCTTGCCACCTAAGCGGTCCATATAAGGGAGCTCTTTTGTCTACCATTGCATATAATGTAAACTATAGAATGTTCCCTCTAGCCCCTGGTGTGGTCAGTTCAGAAAATTATGACTAGTATTTATTCTTGGAGAAATTAAAGGGGGTCCTAGATGTAAAGAAGTAATTATTATATCAGATAGACATCAGAGGATATTATATAGTGTTTTCAAGTTGTTTGGGATAGAAAATCATGCATATTGTTATCGACATGTGAAGAAAAACTTTTCTAGCTTTTTTAATAGGCAAAACATTAGAGGAAAGAAAGGGAAAGAAGATGCTTTGTTGCTTTTGGACAACATTGCGTATGCTAGGTTGGGTATAGACTACAATGAGCCATTTGAAAAACTTGTGCACTTCAATGACAACCTAGCAAACTGGGTTATGGAAAACAATCCCGAGCATTAGGCGATGTCAAAGTTCCTTAAAAAATGTTGGGATAAAAAGACAACTAATACTGCAGAGTCCTTCAATGCATGGTTAAGAGATGAGCGCCACCAAACAATTTATACGTTGTTGTTGATGCACATGGATAAGCTTGTAGGCATATTGGACACCCATATTCGTGGCTACCTTATTTGGGGGAGGAGAGGGGGGGGCGGACATTTAAGGTGTTTATTAGGGAGGTTTATTTGGTTGTGGATATGCATCAACATATGTGTACTTGTATGACATGGAAAATGTCCGGATTGCCATGTGCACATGTATGTGCTGTCATCCACACAATGAGACACGACGTGTATGAGTATATCGACCAATGTTTTCATGTCTCCACTCAACATTTGATTTACTCAGGATAGTTTCAACCATTACCAACGCACAACATGCCCAAAGTTTGTGAGGATGGGAGTTTGCAACCTCCACATGTGTGATGTCCTCCAGGAAGATCCCGACAAAGACGCATTGAGTCATAATTTAGCCATAAGAGAACAATTCATTGCTCTCGATGTAATGGCATAGGTAATAACCGCTCTAAATATAATAATTCATTGTCGTGACATGTCCCTTTTTGTGCTTGTAAGGTTTTCTTATTTTGTACCATCCCTCATTATTCTATTCTATGGTATATGGTGGGAGGGGGTAATTGATTTTGGTTCTTATGTATTGGTCTTGTTATAGGCACGATGAACTATCTTTTTATTTTTACAATTTAGTGTTGGTTTGATTAATCACTTTAATTGAAAGTACAATTTGAATGTGGTATCTTTTCACTTGTTGTTTAATTTCATAAAGGTGTCTACATTATGACATATTTCTTGTTTTGCATTATCAAAATAATGTTGAATATTAAGAGGGAGTAGGGTTGTTAAGGTTATCGATCTCAATCTTAATTAATTTCAAGGTGTAATTGTTCTCATAGATTTCATCAATGAAGATCTCTGTTTAGCCAGAATCACTGACTTTTAGTTAATGAAAACAATAGAATACCTACATTGTCACATTTACATTTACTTCTATGCAATCTGGTATGCCCATTTTTTCACATCTTGAATGGTTAGATGGACAAAACATCATTGTTAGTCCAACGACTTTTAGTTGGACATGTTCTTACAAATATTGGGGCAGAATAAAGTGCATATAGCATCTCTTTCTTGTTGAATTAACTGTGCTCTATATGTACGTACTTTTCTTGCTACTAAACTACAAAAGCAGTTGCAACAATTGTCTTGTTGTGTGAAGCATTATTCATGCTAGAAAATAAGTCCACCATTGTATAATATTTTAGAGTGAACCATGTAATTGATTGGCATATCACTATAGAATCAATTTTTTAACAATGTTTAAACTTCTCTTCATTTTAATATGATATTGTTATACTCTTCTCATGGTTCATTATATTGAACTAATACATATTAGACAATGTCAGATTTGTAATATAATTTATTATTGAGTTGCAACTCTCATCCTTAAACAATTTTTGCAGTTTGATTGGTTTTTGAATAATTTTTTTGCTTTGGGATGTCAATTATTTAGAACCAGATTCCATTGGTTTAGTGATGTCTTTGATAAATATCTTCATGTTCAGTAGTTGTTGTATTTAAAGTTGAGGGTCCACTTTAATGTAATGTAAACTTGAGCTAAATCT
The DNA here is from genome assembly GCA_030254885.1 of Vitis rotundifolia. Lineage (NCBI taxonomy): Eukaryota > Viridiplantae > Streptophyta > Magnoliopsida > Vitales > Vitaceae > Vitis > Vitis rotundifolia. The sequence goes on from CM058159.1 coordinate 10,915,826, forward strand.
ATCCCAAGGATAAATGAATTTTTGAATTGCTAATTTGCTAAAAATGTTAGTAATTTGATTGGTTCATGGTTGAATTAGTGTGTTGCAATGTGTTTTAAATTTGTTAGAGAATTTTTTGTGTTTTAATTTGAGAAACTAACTATCAATTAAATATAGATTGTCCCCAGTAAACTTGTCTCTTTTCCGTATATCACTATCCACATGGTTGAGGTGTTCAGATGCATGGATAGTTGTTGTCAGCTCTTGATGTTGTATCTCTTTGAAGCCTAAATGAGAAAGAAAGTTTGTTATTAAATTATGCCACTTATTGGTCTTGGTCCCTTTTTTTTTTTTTTTGGAGGGAGGGGGGGAGGGTTTGTCCTTCATTATTTCCACTTTTTGGTCTTTTCTTTTTATCGCATCACATTATGCTTGCACCTATTTGAAGTCGAGACAAACTCCTAACATGTAAGAAAATCTGTCTTTCAAGGTCTCTTCAATGAGATATACTTGTTACGCAGCTTGATCCTAGGGTTATTCTATATTAAATTCTTCATGAATTCTGGTAAGTTGGCAAAGGGATAGTAGTTCATATAAGTACTTGCTTCTGAAGTGGAAGTTCTATCCTAAATTGCCATTTTTTGGGTTTAATTCATTGATTTTTTCCTTATAAATCTGAATATGGTGTGCCATTACCAAATTTATCAGTCTGATGAATGGTATGGTTGTTTAAATGACCATTCGCTTTATTATGAGTTATTCTAGGTGGGAGATAACTACTATAAACCAGATTTCAAGTAAGCAGTTGTTGCAAGGTTGAAGCCTACAGGGATATTTTCATTCTTCAATGGCCTCTGTGGAGGTAATGTATTATTTCATGTATTTTATTTTCATCAATTTTCTCTAGAACTTAAGATTTTAGCCTACTTGAGACAATTAATTGTGTTCTGTGTTAAAGATTGTTTATTGCATGAGCATTCACTTTCAAATTATTGATCCACATGAGCTCATTGTCAGGACAAACTATAACTAGGCAGTTATTATGCAATTTTGATTCGTCCCTAATTAGTGTTCTGATTGATTCAGATCAATCAACTGATGTACCTTTGATTCAATCCTCAGACAAGAGTTATCAACAAAATTTATAAACCTAATTCACCATATACTAGGGTAGCATAGCTAGCATAGCATAGTGGCTCTAGGATCGTCCACAGAGATGGGTTTTCACTTCACAATTGATATTAGTTCAAAAGCTAAATTGGTGGTTTTCCTTTCCAAGGTTAGCTTTAAAAGAAAACATAAGTTTGCATGGAAATGGATGGTTTTAAGCTAACCAAACTGAAAATAACTAAAAGTAATTAGAAAGAAAGATGTTTCTTGGGATTTCAGGTCACTAGGATCAGGTGCCATAAACAAAAAGGGAGATTCCGGTCACTTGTTTCTTTTCCTCGCGTTGGGGATTTAACATATAGTTATTTCCCGAACCGGTGTGGTACAAATGCTTACCATTAATGGTTTCAACACTAAATCCCTCTCACTGATACACCTTGCAATGGCTCGTGCCTCTCACCTAGCATTTGCCATTCAAGGGGATCTTTAACCTTGGATTATCCTTCAAAAGCTCGCAATAGATAACTAATGGATGTCTCCTTGGAGTCCAAAAGCTTACCAAGTGTTGGCTGGTCTAGAAAATCCTACCTTTGAATCACCTCCCAAAGGCTCGCAAGAGATAAACTAGTGAAACTCAATGGACGGAGTCCACTTGCCTTACCAAGTGTTGGCCCAGGTGATTCAAAGGCGTTTTAAGTTAACTAAAAAGATAAAAACCATAAACGGGTCACACTTTCTTTTCATTAAAAATGGAAACAACAAAAACTCACACTTATGCATGCCGGCACCTTACCTGGCTCCCTTCACCCAAGAGACAAAAAGCCTAGCCTCTCATCCTCTGAGGAAAAATCCTCAGAGTTTGTTTGGCTAGAAAGAAAATGAAAGAGAAAACAAAAATGAGACGGAAAAAGCAGAGCAAGTGCTCTGTATAATATATTGATTCTATATATCTACATTAGGTTGTCTCTGAGAACAAGCTCCCGAGATGTATATATATAAGGGGTTATTCACCCTTTGTTCTTGCTTAAAGACTAAGGAATCCTATGATAGGTGGGTTACAAGGAGAGTTTGGGAATTTAGACATCAAATATCTAAAGCAAAAAGATCTCAAGATGTCGGTTACAGCTATCGGGTAGCTTCAGGAGGACACCGCGGCACTGTGCAAAATGGCTGCGAAATTTTGCAGCAAAAGGACAACATTTTCGCAGCCGAAGGCTGATTTCGCAGCCGTGCAACATTCTGCCTTCAGCTTGGAGTGATCTTCTTGCAATGGCTGTAACTCCTTCATTTCAACTCCGAATCATACACCGTTTGAAGCATTGGATTCTTGACTTCCTGAGCTTTAAAATGGTATATATCATGTAGAAATTGGACTTCAGGAAGTACTCCAAAAGTGGCTGAAATGACTGTCATTAAGAATGCTTCATGTTAGATTTCTCTTTGCTTCCCCTCCTTGCATTCCGGATTTGCCTATGGCAAAGGACTTTAAAGCTTCAAAGCTTTGGTTCTTCATGTTTCTGAGCTTTCCAAAAGCTTTGCCATGGATTCCAAAGAACTCTCCTCAATCTTGGATTGCTTTGGTGATCAAAAAGCTATCAAAAACACCAAAACTTACACATTTTGATTAGAATTGATTGCAAGGGTCCTTAATATGTTAATTGGGTTAAAAGGTAATAACTACTACTCAAAAGTGTTTAAAAGAGTTAATTACAAGTTTACAAAATAGCACTTTTGAGTAGTAATCAAATTTGTTAGAACATCTAGTACAAAATTTAATTCCGTGTTCAATGGCAACAATTATATACTCTTTTTTAGGCTACATGAGATTGAACCTAAGACTTTTTTCTATTAACCATTCCTTAATCTCTAACTTATTTCATCTTTATTCCCTTAAGTTTTCAAATCCAATCATTAGGGACATTGCATTATGCCCTATTCAGATTTGAACTATTATTGGCTACAAAATAATACACCATATTACTAATTCAAATCATTTATACTAGAAATAGAGAATGTAAAATTTATGACATATGAAATAGATTACACTAAATTTTATAGAAAATATTCAGGAATTTGTAGCACTAGTTAAGAAAGGAACCTTACCTCGTGAAATTGATGCTCTAGCTCCAACTTTGACCAACCACATCATGAAATTAGATTAAAATCCATGGCAGTGGAGATTAATTAGATAAAAAGGCATAGATCATGAACAGTGAGAAGCTTCAATGCACAGTCCATTTTTCTCATGTCCACTACAATTTAGACCTATACTATTTCTCCACAATACTCAATTAGCATTTGTATTTATGTTAATGGTTTTTGAGATTATTGATCTCCAACAATTTTAAAGCTGGCCACCAAATTGTCGACACACTGCTTAACTTCAAGATTCCTCAAACTATGCAATAGGTTACCAAATGATAAATTGGAAGTGGTTCAAGACCTCCAGTTTGGAGGTCTTCTTAACATAAACTATAAGGAGATATGCCACAATATGTCTTTGGCTAATCCACCATTTTAATGTAGGATTCAGATGCATAGACATCTCAGCTGACAAAAGATATGATGTTATAGCTGTTGATGTGGGGCTTGTCTTTGGCCTTCCAAAAATCGGACAAATTCTACCAATTGCATCAACCCCATCTAATCTTCCGTTCGGTACAATCCGCACATGTGAGGAGAGACTCCTCAACTTACTTGTTGGAGAGGAGTTTTGAATATGCTTCATTTACTACACTTGTGCGACAATATTGGCCCCCACCTCAAGGATTGATGGATGCCGAAACTTGTGGCATACCATCCATGAAGATGGTTTCATAAATGATGTTAACTGGGGCCAATTTGTTATTGACCAGCTTGTAGAGGGTATAAAATGATACAAGCAAAGTAATAGTGCTCGGTTACATGGTTGCATCCTCTTTCTACAGGTATTGCACTTTTTTGACATGTGTTACTTGGTAATTTTTGAATTGTTAACATCAATAGCCCCAACTAACCATTGCACATATGTTTATTTGCATGGTGCAGCTCCATTATGTCATGAAATTCAAGATTCCTTCCGTCCATATTCCCATTACAATGCCTCAACTGTCAACATAGACAATTAAGTTGATAAATCAGCAACTAGCTGCTGAGATCAGGGAGTTTGGAACTTTTGGACATGCCGAGGTAGTCATATAGTCTATATGCATGTAGAAATGTAATTTGATGACATGCCAATTGAACACTTTAAAGGTCTATGTGTTCTAAACAAGCGTCATGTTCTTAATTGTAGGGGTTCGATGAATCGCCACCACCACCTACACATGTGAAGGCCGAGAGTAGGCCCATGAGTAGTGATGTATGCATGATTTGTTGTTATTTTACCACTTCAATCCATTTCAATGGAATTATGATTAGGCTTACTTATCAAAATATTGTAAAATAAGGGTTTTAAATTTTTTTTTAAAGATTTTTATACTGAATAGACTTGTGCACTTCGGTTGACATGTGATAGGAAATCTAGGAGCAATACCATAAAGTAGAACACGCAATAACAAACTATCAGAACGGCATACAATAGCAACTTGGCGTCATACGTGGGCTAATGTAAAGATTAGGGGCTCGAAGGGAACTAGGTGTACCTTCGAGTGCTGCTGGTCACTCTAGGTATTCATCTGATGCCTTTCTCGTGCCCGAGTAGCATCCAAACTCTGCCTAAGATGACATGGCATGGCATGGTACACAAGACGTACCTGACACACCACTTAGGTAGCTAACCCCAGATTTTCATACGGAGGTCGAAGAGTCAAAGTCAAAACTTAATGGTAACATTCTAGGGAACATTCATTACTGCAATAGTTCCTACAAAATAACTAATGTAATAGTGTCCTTTATTAAACTGATTAGTTGTTAGTCCAAACCAACAAATGATGAAGTAGTTGTCCATGACATAATTCCTTTGCGTTCTGTGATTTTGGCCCCGTACGAAAGGGGAGAGAGGAGATAGAGAGTGCATTAGATGGCTCCCAATCTATTGTCACCATTCATAGCGCAGCCACAAATATGACAGTCTGCCATAAAGATGGACCTGAAACAAGCAGTTGTAGTTGTATTTGATGGGGATTTGGACCCGAGGTATGTTGAACCATATACTACTCCAATTTCAATTATATGAACTTGAAAAAATTTGTATTACCCTAACATATATGTTTATGGTGACGATGAGGAACTAGTGGCAATGCATGACACAAGTTTAAGTAGAGGCAACCTCGCCTTTTTAGAATGAGACAATTAGATTGGGAATGATGTTAATATCACAATTGATCCATGATCTTCCATTACTTTAAGTTTCAATTGAAGTAACAACTGGTCATTAGTGATTGTTAATCTTGCTTACACATTAATCATTTTTTGCCTTAGGTCGTGGATGCATATTGTAGGATGCTGCAGTTTAAAGATGTATTAAAGACAAAACTGTTTTTTTTTTACTATACATAGTTGTAATGAAGAACTTTTATAGAGACTGAATTTCAATGATTAGTTGTTATAACATGTACAAAAGTTTTGCTAAATTTGGAAGATTTAATTATTTCCATATGATATGCAGAAAATGGTGGTGTGCTCCAACGCTAAACACTTGACGAGAGAAGCAGTAATAGCTCGTTTTGAACCACATTTGTATCCCATGGATGTTTCATACCGGAATGTGAATGAGGTGAGGTGGATTGCATTGTTTTATGTTTGTAATATTATAATCTCATTAACTTAATATTGGTTGTAATTGATTATAAGTCGAATAATACAGGTCTACTTACCGATTCTTGTAAAGAACCATTGGACACTATATGTTTATGACTTGCAGAACAAGAGAATCCAACTCCTGGATTGTCATCCGGGAAGGAGGAGGAGTTGTATGAGTGGAATACAACATAATTTGGTAAAGTAGCTTGTAGTTGGGTATACTTTTTTCCATTGTACATAAGAATGGAAGTTTAAATTTGTGAAAGAATTGATTGTTTTAGGCGAAGGTTGTACTATGGCTTGCTACCCACAAGAAGGAAGTATTGGATATAGATCTGAAGATGTTCAGTTTCATGACGCCAAATGTACTGGCCCAGCCAAATGAGTGAGTGTTTAGGTTGCAATCCAAAATAATGTTTAAATTGATTGAAACTTATTTTAAGTATATTATAATTGTCATTCCACAAATAATGAATAATCTGTCGTAATATTCTATGTTAGCCATGATTACGGAATATTTATTATGAAATTCATGGACTACTGGTCAATGGGAGGATTCTCCAAATCCATCGATGTGGTATGTATATGCACCAAAGTATTATAATCTCATTTATATGAAATTAACATTACATAGGCAACTTAATCAACATTTTCTTATATGTCTTTTAAACTTGAATGAATACAGGGCAAGTTGAAGAAGTATAGACTGAAGATTATGGGCAGATTGTTGTTTTCCACACAGAATCAACATCAACATTGATTTATGGCAGAATGATGGGGACTGTTGAATTAGATGTGACGAGGTTAATTTGAGATAGTTGTACATTATTTGAGAAACACAAACTAATGTAAATGTATGCATATGTTATTTGGTAGTATTTGGGGCAGAATACATAGATAGATTATAAGTTAAGACCGATTTAAATTAAAACTGGCCACAATGAAATGGTGAAGACTTCAGACTGATTTTGGACATAATCACAAGTGAAATGAAGTTGTATAATAAAAGTATGTCATATATTACTACCTCAGCTACGGTGACTTGATTTTTCAAGTAACACGGTGTTACTGGGAATGTGCAAATAGGTGTGGAGGTTTATTTTGGACATGTAGATTACGATGATAGTGACAATTACACAATGTGATCTTATAGGAAAGCTATTGTTCAAAACTGAATGTAATTGTATGGCAATTGTACAAGGACTTTGGTTAAAGTGTTCTTTTTTGTTTAAAAATATATTGATTGTATAAGAGAGTATTGTCATTTGAATTATGGAGGGAGTTTAATTAAGGTTGATTTTAAAATTGATAAGAAGGTATTAGGTGGTGGGTGTTTAATTGAATTAATTGTCTTCTAGTTTTAATATATTATGTCTACCTTATTAGTTACACTAAACTTTATGCCCAAGTATGTTGGGTTTAATAATATTTGTGTACTTCTAGTGGGAGAACTAGATAGGTATATGGATGTACCTTAGGGATTAAATATCTCCATTCAATTGAGGTATTACTTCCAGGTAATAAGTAGAGAATTGTAATGAAAACCCAAAAACTCCTTTAACTGCTTGTTTCATGTCAAAAATTATATTGTTCCAACCCATCTACATTTTCACTATAAAGAGCAGCAAAAGGTTCCTTTTCAATGGGACTAAACCAAATAGGGAAGCTGTAAATTGAAGTTTGAATCAAAGTTGAAAATGCTACAAATAGATTAAGGAAAATTAAGGTTAGACTTGAGAGTAGGAATTTAGGATGTCCAAGCGGAAAAGTAGAATGAATTTGATGTATCTTTACGGGACATAAGATACAGTAGATATCATTGAAGTCATGTGACATTCATCATTAGGAGGAACATAAACAAAAGTCAATAAAGATGAATCAAGTCCATTGCAAGAATGGTTAATTTGATCAATTTAATGAATGTGCCATTGCAATGCAGTGTTGAAGTAGGATGGTAACTTGTTTAGCATCATATGCCATGAGGTGTGTGTCCTTATGATTCTAATTTAGTATTGCTATCTAACTTTATTGAATATAATTGCATGGTTTGTTGTACCAAATTCCCAATCAAAAGACAACAAACAATAAAAGAGTCAAAACATTTTATCCCATTTGGAGGCTTATTGAATATATGATGATCATTCCCACTTGGTGAACCATCCTATGTATCATGCCCCCTGCACATATGGATGCCTCAAATTTCCTACTTTTCTATAATAATAATATATCTTAATAGGTTTATAATTATCACAATCAGAATGGTTTGACAAGATCTATATCTTAAATGGAAAAGAGAATATAACATAGAACTGGTTACATGGAAGGACATAAATAGCGTAACTCGAATCTAATCGGACATGTATTCAAGTATGCACAAAATGTTTTCATACTTCCACATTGACAAATCCTGACCATTGTCTTATGCAAATTGGATGCAAATACGCAATAATGACTCACGAGCTCTACGATGCATCATTCGATTATTTGCTATGCGTATCTCAACTAATGCATATTCAAATGCAAACATTCTTTCACGATGCATGTGAACAACAATTAATGGGGGAACCTCGACACGTAGCTGTTGTAATTCCATGACTAAATCAATTTGTTGTTGCATAATATAAGCCCACTCTCTACGCATTATTCGTAATTGATTATTGAAGCTAGCGCCATGTGGAACGCTTAAGATGTCTTCAACTAGGATCCAATTCCTTCTTGAATCCATCCTCTTATGAACAAATAAATCGAATGATGGCAAAAGAAATTCGTATAACACAGGAAACCCTTATTGTAAGGCGATATTGTAGATGTCATGGATAGAGTTCTATATATATATATAACAAATGCAGTAAGAAACATTCATTTCATTGAATATTTAGTGTAATGAAAATAAGAAGAAAAAAAAAATGAGGTTGGATTTTGATAGTACTCTGTTAGATGTGACTAGACATACATATTTTAATGACAAGACAATGATGTTCTCCATTTCCCAATGGCATTACAATTTTAAATGTTACCATTGTAATGAAAGTTGGTGCACATGAGTGTTAATATGAAAAGACAACAAAAAGTATTGTCACAAGTTGGCATAGATGCATGTGCCAGTCTAAAATTGAGAAGACAACAAAAAAGACTCATCTGAAGTTGACAAGATTAGACTAAAGTACTTTGAATGGCCCACGAATCACTATCGAGATTCATTGTATGCAATTGTCATAGGAAACAGTGAAAATATGACATGATATGTACACAACAGAGACACTTACTATAGCATTTATTTATTTGAAAGTAAGGAAATTGAAATTTTAACTGTCTTCAGTTGTTAATCAAAATTTTGGGCATATGCACACTTATTTGGCAGGTTCAACAGTTATTGTAGGTAATAGACGATAGAAGGGGTAGACGATATCTTCACTTAGGGAAGTACTATTGGCCAAGGGATATATTTGAGCTATTAGGCCCATATTGGGCATTAGGAGATGATAATTTCATGTACTTACTAAAGCCATTGGAGAAGTATTCGGATGTGACCATGTGCACCATGGAAAATGAGTAGATGCATCTGGTGGAGGAATCAACAATTCTAGTCCACAACTGACTATTTTAAGTGTACATATACCACGTAGAAATTCGTTGTCCGTTCGTCAATACAATCAAATTAGTTTATCCGAAGCACTTAATAAGATCAGGGAGGAAAACAACAGGATGGCTATTCGAAAAAATAGGGTAATAATGTTGGAAGAGGCATGGAACAAGGCATTGGCAAATGGTAAAGAACTCAATGAAGAGGAAGAAGCAAAACTTTTGTCTCTACTATAATGCAAATCGGATTTTGAAATCTCTAGTGAGGAGTAGTAACATATATGAATGACCTTACCTCTTAAGTAAGCAAATGGCTAATAATTAATGATCAACTTTGATTCCAAATGTCCCATTATTAACTGACCACCCCATAGTATAACATTCAAATTAACGTCACATATTGTTATCTTACAATCAATTTTAAATAACATTGACATATTACATGTCATGGCGTATCGAATATATTCATTCTGTACACATTATAGGTGAAGTACAATTTGGTTAGGAAAAATTAATAACTATTTTTTTGAATTTACCAATGATTCACATTTTGCCACATTTTGTCAATATGTGATAGCAAAATAAAATAATAATAATAATAATAATATGTATGTTATAGCAAACCGAATCGAATATATTTGTTCTAAAGATCTTTCCAGGAGACCAGATATGACGTTATAATGTAGGTGAAGAACACTTTGATCATAGGATATTATTAACTTTTACCAATGACTGAAAGTGAGGGTTCACGAGAACACTATTCATCTTAAAATTGACTACACAATGACACTTTTAAAAAGCACATGTATTTATATTTAAAATTTTAATATAGGTCTTGTACTTTTATGTGTGTATTGCAGACAGGCCCTCATGCCAATATTATGACTAAGCCCTCCAACCATTCTTGAAACTATATAAATGCTATAACCTCAACTTTAACACCATTTTCTGGTTCAAAGCACCATGTAAAGAACCTTGATTCCAAACGGATAACAACCATATTATTCAAGTATGTTTGAAGACATAAATTTATGTTTCATTTCTTCAATTAAGCATATTATCAATGTTATTGGCAAATATGAAAGAAATACTCATGCAAAGATTGTGTGAACCCGCATTTTTCACGTGTGCCCTCACTCAATCGGCGAGACTCACTTTTATTTGGTGAAGATTTTGTTTTTGGAAAAGTCGGAGTCGCCACTTATTTATTTTTTTTTAAAAAAGGAAAATAAAACAAGAAATAAAACCCTAAAAAATGACTCCATAGTTTTTGGAAAAGCATGTCTTTGAAAAACCCGAGTCTAGGTCCGAGGATCAGGTTACTTATTGGGAAGGTACCTCTAGGAGATAGCACCCCTCTAAGCCCTACAAAGGTCTCTACTAACTATGTTGAAGGAAATGTGGCAATCAACTGATTAATTGAGGGTACCTAGGTAGGCTAAGGTGATCTCAAAACTAGCATGCCAAACAAGAAAAACCAATCACACCGATAAAGGAAAGTTAGGATGCGTACCTGGACCACTTCTTAAGCGCTATCATAAAACATCAATGGTTAGTTTAGATAATATATCACTCAACATGCATTTTATCATGAATGATCAAACAATGTAGCAAATATCAAGACGTCCCAAGCGTTCTCAAACATAGGTATAATTCATAATGACAATCATATTTACAGAATTTAGAAGGTAGGTGACAGGAGACGTACTTGGATAGCGTAGATAACTTGTAACGTGCTTCCACAAGACATGAAAGGTTAGATAACAAACAATAAAATAAGAAGTCCTAGCATGCTTGTTATCTAATTAGCATAGAAAAAAAATTATCACAATATACGAAACCATCAATTATCACTTATATCTTCTATATAATTCCTAAAAAATAAATAGACATGAGTTCATCAAATAGCAAAGGGGGCAACAAAGATGAGTTTTGAAAATTTTCCTTATGTAGGGGTTTCACCAATTACTCGATTGATATACACAAATCTAGCCTAGAATTATCCCATTTGTTTGGGACCACAAGCTTGGATTCATGTCTTACTCAAAACTGTAATTTTATTTGAAATTTAAGAAAGATGCAAACTGATCAAAACATGGTTGCACATTATTTGAGAAAATGAGATTTCGATTCTAAGAACTCTAAATGAATTTTTGAAATGGATTTCTAAAGGGAATGAGATTGTGATTATAAGAACTCTAAATGAATTTTTGAAATGGATTTTTAAAGGGATCTTTTGAGAATAGTGTTATGTTTTAAAAATAAAAGAAATTAATTTGAAAACAATAAAACATATGAATCAAAATACCAAACAAAACAAAAGAAAACAAAATCACAAAGTAGAATTTTTGATAACCGAGAAAATTGAAGTGGTGAGAATGGAGGCCAATCTTCACAATTTTCCGATGGCCTCCGAAAATTAAAATTTACCAAAGACTACCAAAGCAATAAACTATTCAAACTTAGATCAAATAAGCTAACGAGATACCCCCCAAGAATTAATGATGAATATGCAAGAAACACATCCATTAAGAATAACAATCAAGAATTAGCATGAGATCAATTAAACACACAAACGCATCTAGATTGATTAAAATGAACCAAATTAAATCAAAGCAAACAATAATTTTCAAACATAGAATTAACTTTATTAATGAACTAATATTATATAAAATACCTAAATCGAATAGATGTGTGAAACTAAATCAGAGTAAACTAAAGGCATGAATTTTCAAATATATAATTGATTTTATTAATGACCTAAAATTATACAAACTCCTAAAATAATTAAAATGAATCAATTTAAACGAAATGAAACTAAAACAAAATATTAATTCAGGGAATCTAATTTTGAAATAAACTTACATTATTAAAATGTAATCTAGGCTTAAAAAAAATTTTCAAACATAGAATTAACTTTATTAATGAACTAACTGAGAGTGCTCAAGAAAATATTCAAAAATCAAAAATGAAAAGAAGAAGAGTACTCGATGGTGTATGTGCTTTAATGGTCTAGGGCATGGAAGAAAAATGAGAGAGTGTGGATGGAAAAGGAAAAAGGAAAAGGAATAGATGATCTTGTGCTTCTTCAATGTCTCGTGGAGTGATTGTAAAGATTTCTGATATAGGGAATTTTAAAAATGGTAAGAAGAAGATGAAAAGTTTTGGCATGAGGGTCTATTTTTGCACAATGATGCAAAATGAGCCAAAGTCTTATATTGGTTGTAGGATTTTTAAAAAATTCGCACAATCATGTGAAATTTTCGCATGAGCGTGTGAAGTGGTAAAAAACATAAAATCTTTGTAGCCTCTTATATCAATTTCACACAATTATGCTAAAATTTTGCATGATCATGCAAACTGAGACAAAGATACAACTTTTGTATTTTCAAAGCTATGAAAACTTTCTTGTTTTAGGCATGAATTCCCCTATTTTTGGCACGAGCTCCCCTATTTTTGCATGTATGTGCAAAATGGTGATAGACCATTAAAACTTCCTTTTTCCTTACTTCATGTAATTCATCCATTAGAAAAGTTCTTCAAAACACAATTGACATGGTTAAGAATGATTTATTCACTAGAGACTAAAAAAAATTCAAACAACACAAAAAATAAAAGAAAATAAAAAATTCAACGAAAAAGAAAAGTCATTGGGCTAGTTAGTCTTTTAGAAGACTAAGCTCACCCAACCTTGAATACTCAATTTATGGGAGGCTTAAGGAGATATAGCTCTTCTTTCTTTTGTACCATAGGTTCCACATATGGTTTAAGTCGATGTCCATTAACTTTGAAGATACATCCATTTTTTGGATTAGCAGTTTCAATTAATCCATTTGAATGCACGTTATGAACCAAATATGGACCATTCCATCAAGATTTAAGATTTTCAAAAAAAGATGTGAATTTTGAATCATATAGGAGCACCTTTTGTCTCTCTTGAAACTCTTTTCTAAGGACAATTTGATCATGCCATCTTTTGAGTTTGTCCTACATGTAGGCTTCATTTCTTATTTCCTCTAACTCATTCAAGTCTATGAACCTCTTACACCCAGCTCTTTGCATATCAAAATTCAATTTTTTTTATAGCCTACCATGCTTTATCCTCTATTTCCATTGATAGTTGACATGCCTTACAAAAAACCAACCTATACGGTGACATTCCAAGAATTGTTTTGAAGGCGGTTCGGTAAGCCAAAAGTGCATCATGAAGTCTCAATGCCTAATCCTTATGGTTTATATTCACCACTTTCATCAAGATATTCTTGATTTCACGATTAGCTAACTCTACTTGTCCATTTGTTTGTGGATGGTAAGGTGTGGCTACTCTGTGCTTCACTCTATATCTAGCAAGAAGATTATTGAATTGCTTGTTGCAAAAGTGAGTGCCTCCATCACTAATAATGGCCTTTGGCACCCCAAACCTTGTGAAGATATTTTCCTTGAGAAATTTCACTACTACTTTATGATCAATATGCTTACAAGCTATTGCTTCCACCCACTTTGACACATAACTAACTCCTATCAAGATATAGGGGTGTCCAAAAGAAAATGGAAACGACCCTATGAAATCAATCCCCTATACATCAAATAATTCCACTACCAATATGGGGTTAAGTGGCATCATGTGTCGCTTTGTCTATTTCCCAAGCCTTTTACATTTATCACAAGACTTGCAAATTTCATGTGCATCTTTGAATACAATTGGCCAATAAAAACCTAATTGGAGAACCTTTAAAGTTGTCTTTTGAGTGGAGAAATGGCCTCCACAATCATAAGCATGACATTGCATAAGAATTCCTTGTTCTTCTTTCAGTACACATTTCCTAATAATTTGATTAGCACAATATTTGTACAAAAATGGTTCCTCCCAATAGTATGCATGCGCCTTGGACAAGAAAAATCTTCTTTCTTGAGTATTATATTCCTTACGTAATTCATCGATGACAAGATAATTTGCAATGTGAGCATATCATGGGTTAGCATCTACTTGCAAAAGAGCATCATCAGGAAATTCTTCATTCATAGGAGGACTTTTTGGAATGTGTTCCACAGAAATTCGGGATAAGTGGTCAACTACCACATTCTCCACACCTTTCTTATCTCTTATTTCAAGATTGAATTCTTGAAGAAGTAAAATCCAACAAATTAGCCTTGGTTTAGAGATTTTTTTGTTGACTAAGTATTTCAAAGTTGAATGACTAGTGAAGATCACTATAGGAGCTCCAACAAGATATGCTCTAAACTTGTTTAATGCAAAGACAACCGCAAGCAACTCTTTTTCAATGGTGGTGTAGTTCCTTTGTGCATTAAGAGTTTTGCTTGCATAGTAGGTAACATAAGGTTTCCCTTCATCTCTTTGCCCAAGAACTGCTCTCATTGCTTTGTGATTTGCATCACACATGACTTCAATAGGAAGTTCTCAATTTAGTCTCCTCACAATAGGTCCACTAGTCAATAGTTTTTTCAACTCTTCAAAGCATTTTTGACAATTCTCATCCTATTTGAATTTGGCATCTTTAGCAAATAAGGCACACAATGGTCTTGCTAATTTGGAAAAAATTTTGATGAAGGGTTTGTAAAAGCCCACATGACCAAGAAATTGTCTAACTTCTTTGAAATTTGTTGGTGGTAGTAGATTCACAATCAGCTCAGTCTTTTCCTTATCCACTTCAATGTCTTTCCTTGAGACAACATGACCTAAGCCAATGCCTTTTTCTACCATAAAGTGGCATTTCTCCCAATTTAGCACCAAATTCTTCTCAATGCACCTTTAAAGTTTTTTTTTTTTCCAAATTTGAGAGACAATCATCACGATCATCCATAAAAACTTCCATGATCCTCTCTACCATATCATTAAAGATATTTCGCATGCATCTTTGAAAAAGAGTGGGAGCATTGCATAAACCAAATGGAATCCTCCTATATGCATAGGTACCAAAAGGGCAAGTAAATGTTGTCTTCTCTTTATCTTTCAAGGCAATCTCAATCTAAAAATAACCAAAATATCCATCAAGAAAACAATAATAAGGATGTCCCGATACCCTCTCCAATACTTGGTCCATGAATGGAAGAGGAAAATGATCCTTCCTTGTGACAACATTAAGCTTTCAATAGTCAATACACACCCTCCATCTTGTATTCAACCTTATGAGAATAAATTCTCTTTTTTCATTTTGTACCATGGTCATTCCCGACTTTTTAGGCATAACTTGGGTAGGACTTACCTAAGTGCTGTATGAAATAGAGTAGATAATTCCAACTTAAAGCAACTTAAGTACCTCATTTCGAACAACTTCTTGCATGTGGGGATTCAATCACCTTTGAGGTTGACAAATTGGTTTATCATTTTCCTCCAAATAAATGTGGTAAGTGTATACCAAATGACTTATCCCTTTAAGATTAGAAATGGACCATCCAATAGTATTTTTTGTATTTCCTTAGAACATCTAACAAGCTAGTTTCTTGTTGGTATGATAGTTTTAAAGAGATTACCACCAGATACTTATCTTTCTCAAGATATGCATATTTCAAATCATTTGGCAATGGCTTGAGATTGACCTTAGCTTATTCTTCCTTCTTTTCTTCTTCATCATTGGTTAGAGGTAAAGGCTTGTCTTTTGTCTTCCATTGCATAGAATGGTTAATGAAGGTAATTTCATTAGCTTCCTCAACTTTTTCTTCCACTTCATTTTCTTCAAATTCTTCATAACTCTTCTCCAACTCTTCATTCATTAATGTTTCCACATGTTCTTCAATAAGAGTGTCAATCAAGCCAACTTCTTCTTGTTCATCCTCATCTTGATTTGGATGTCTCTTGCATAGATGGAAATATTAAACTCAAGAGTCATATTTCCAAAGGTGAGCTGCATTAAACCATTCCGACAATTTATTAAGCATTTTTTGTGGCTAAGAAAGGTCTACCAAAAATAATTGGAACATGATTTGGTCTACTCACTATTGGCTTCGTATCAAGGACAATAAAATCAACTAGATAGTAAAACTTATCCACTTGAACCAATACGCCTTCAATAATTCTTCTTAGAATTTTAATTGACCTATCTACCAAAGATAATGTGATAGAAGTAGGCTTGAGTTCCCTTAGCCCTAATTGCTTGTACACCGAATAAGGAAGAAGATTTACACTTGCACCCAAATCAAGAAAAGTTTTCTCTACATATGTATCTCCAATATTTACCGAAATGGTAGGATACCCCAGATCTTTATACTTGATTGGAGTATTGCATTGTATGATTGCACTAACTTGTTCTGTTAAGAAAGCTTTCTTGTTGATGTTCAACTCCCCTCTTCATTGTACATAAATCTTTGAGGAATTTGGCATAGGGTGGGACTTGTTTGATCATGTCAAGGAGTGGTATGTTAACTTTGACTTGCTAGAGAACTTCAAAATTTTCAGTTGCATTATTTATTACCTTCCTTGATTGAAAAGCTTTTGGAAAAGGTGGAGACAAGAACTTGTCTTTCTTCTTAACCTCTTCACTAATAATCTCATTTTTCTTTGATTTATCATCTTCATTCACCACTCCCCGTTTTTCTTGTTCTTTCACTTTTTCTTCTTACTCCTTGTTTTTCTTCTCTTTTGGTTTTGGCATAGGTTGATCAACTTGCTTACCACCTCTTAAGGTAATGATTGTCTTCACTTCATTTATTTTAGCATAATTTTCACTTATCTCTCCAATTTCATGGACTCCTCTTGGATTTTGTTGGGGTTGTGAAGGGAATTTTCTTTTTTCTTGCACTATAGGCATGCTTGTGAGTTTAGAGATATCAAACTCCATATTATCAATTTTTTATGTGAGATTGGTTTGCAATATCAAATTTTCGATTGAAAAATGTCTCTACATGGTCTATCATTTGGTTTACTTGATTATTGATATTCTTTGATCTCCAATGAAGTCACCCATCACTTTACTCAAATTCATAATAGCTTGTTTCACTGGTGAAACTAGATGTTAAGAAGTTTGCATATTAGAAGAAAATTGTCCTTGTCCACTCTTCCAAGATAGATTTGAATGATTCTTCCACCCTAGATTGAAGGTATTTGAAAATGGAGAACTGTTGGAGTATTTAACAAATCCAACAACATTAGCTTGTTCCATAAATATCTCTCTAACAACTGGTATGGTGGGACATTCACTCACTAGATGCTCACCGGATTAACATATAGAGCATTGGACAATTTGCATTGGAACATCATTAATTACTTTGATTTCATAAGATCCTCTAGCTTCAAGTTCTTCCAATCTCCTTGATAGAGCTACCATTTTTGCTTGCATGTCTACAACCTCATTCAAAGTGTACTTTCCCACTTTAGAATTGTTTTGGGCCATGGCTTTGCTTGAGTCTTTTCCATGAGGTTTGTCCCATGATCTAGATATCTCTGCCACATAGTTTAGAAAATCCAAAGCTTCATCAAGACTTTTGCTCATAAAGTCACCTCCACATATGGTTTCTAGCAATTGTTTCATAGTCATCGTTATGCCTTCATAAAAGTAGCTTACTAATATCCAAGTGTCAAAACCATGATGAGGACAAGCATTAGCTACCTCCATATATCTCTCTCAACAAGCATAAAATTTTTCATTCTCCATAGCTACAAAATTGAAATTTTTCCTTTTCAATCCACTAGTACAATGAGCTGGAAAAAATTTCTTCAAAAAATTCAACTTATAGTTCCGGTCATGAGCAGATACTTCGAGATCTCAAAGAATTCAACCACACTTTTGCCTTATCCTTGAGAGTGAAAGGAAACAATTTAAGTCTTATAAGATCAATTGATGTAGTCCTTTCTTGAAAAGTATGACATACTTCTTCAAAATCCTTTATATGAGTATAAAGATTCTCATTCTCCATTCCATGAAATTAAGGAAGAAATGACACCAAATAAGAACAGATGATCATTTGCTCACTTGGAGAAATAATGCATGATAGTACATTCATTCTTGATGGATGCATATGGTCCCTCATAGATCGATACAAATGAAAATTTTCTTCATTAGGACCATGTTGACTTTGTTGATCTTCACCTTGAGGTTCCATTATATTTGTAGCAATTCCAAGATTCAACACTTGAGTAGATGAATTAGTTCTTTCCAACCTTTCCTTAGAATTTCGTTCCCAATGGAGCATACAAGGGTTCACCTACAAAACAACACAACAAAAAAAAAAAAAAAACAAACAAACAAACAAAACAAACCAAAAATTAAAAAAGAGAAAAATAAAAAGAAAAATGGAATTTAAAAGAAAACTAAGATGAAAGTGAAGAATCGGTAAAGAGAACTTCACCAATCTTGTGATATGGATCACAAGGGTTAATCCTCACCAAAAAAATTGCCTCAATCACCTTAGCACCATTACCGACAGCAACACCATTTTTTATCGATTACTTTTTTTTGTCATTTATCACATCAAAACACAATTTATAACCTAATTCACTATTCTAGAATAGTTTGTACCCGATCAAAAATGGTTTTAGTACAAACTACCCTAGTATAGTGGTTTTTAGGTGTCATCTACTAGGATGGATTATTATTGGTAATTAAGGCTTAAATGGGAAGAAAAGAAATGATTGTGATCAAATGAAATTGATTTAACAATTCATGATGAAAAATCAAAATAATAATGGTTTCTAATTGAGAAGAACAATGAAATGTAAAATATAAGAAAATTAACAGGAAATGAAATTCTTGGAGTTAGGATTTTCTAGAAAACAATTTCCATGTTGAATAGATGTTGAGATCTATTTTTCATCAAGTTAAAATGAAAACCTAAATTCTCATTTAAACCGATTTTAAATTTAGCTTTAAGTCTAGACCTAATTTATCTTCAAATTAGGTTATTTAATCTAAGAGATCAATTTAAACTATATATTCAATTCATCTTAAATCATCTTCCAATGATTCATACAATGCAACTATTTGATCGCATTAAATCTAGCTTTAGGAATTTAATGAATCTTCCTAGTTTGCAATGTAATAGTCATTCAAGATAATTTAAAGAGAAAAATCCCAAAAATTCAAGTAATCAATCAATTGGATCAAATTACCTTTGAAATTCAAGCTCATTTCTCTAATTTACCATGGATCTTGCCTCTAGATCCTCATTTCTCCGAAAAAAATGAGATTTAGCCACTCATGCTTGGAGATTTGATCTTACAAGGCATGTTTGGCTAGTGAGAAAATGAGATAAAATGAAGGAAATTAGAGAATTCTATTAAGAGAGAATCTAGAAAATTCTACAATCAAAAGTATTTAAAAGCTTTTTAATGAAAGATTTAAGTTTCTTTTTATAGGCTAAGGTCAAGTAGACACTTGGCTTCATCTAAAAGGTCTTCTGAAAGCTTTTCCATTCAGCAATCTAGAGTTAATTAGCAAAATAATCATTTTGCACAAGCTCAGCTATTTGACATGAAGAAAACCAATTTCACATGGTCGTGCAAAATCAATGGAACAACAACAACTTCAGTAGCTTTGTGGACCATTTTGCATGCTTGTGCAAAATTTTCGCATGTTCATGTGAAATCAGCTTACAAATCCTCCTTAACTTGCAACCGATTTTCATCCTTTAGTCCATTTCTCACAGTCATGCAAAATTGCACCATATGGTTTTTAAGCTTCTCTTTGTTACTTCCTTCATCTTCATCTTTTGAGTCCACTTTAACCACCTTCAATTGACTCCAAATCCCCATCCAAACTAATTATATTGCTTCTTCCTCATCATCCACATTATTCACCCTCTTCAATTTCATTTCTCTTTTGTCACTCAATGCATCAAAAATCACCTTGAAATAGCTCCAAAACTTCACAAAAATCATTAGTATCACTTGCAAGGGAAACAATGTATTAATTGGGTATGTTAGGCATAATTACTACTCAAAAGGTATGGAATTCATGAGAATTACTATTTAAAATGTGTTAATTTTTTAGTAGTAATCAATTGCACAAATAAAATGGGGTTATATTAAAAGAAATAGAACTAAACACATTTCACCAAAATTTTTCTATAAACATAAACTCCAGAAGAGTGGTAAAATTGATGTTCAACAAATACATTCAAGTGATAATCTAGCAAATTTATTTACAAAGTCATTGTCAACCTCAACATTCAAAAAGTTAATATACAAGATCGGAATGCGTCAACTCAAGGATATCGACATAAGGGGGGGTATGCATGTAAAAGAATATTAGTGTATTGTATTTTTTTTCCCTTCGTCCAGGTTTGTCCTATTGGGTTTCTACTGGCAAGATTTTTAATAAGGCAATCCTAATAGACCAAGAGCAGTTTAAAGAATTATGAGAATATTGTACTTTTTTTCCTTCGCTAAGTTTTTCCCATAGGGTTTTTTCCTAGCAAGGTTTTAATGTAGTGGACATCCAAGGGGGAGTGTTATAAATGAAGTGGTGAATGCCACCAAATTATTATAATAAATGTTAATTAAACATTATTTATGATTTCCACTAATTCAACATTAATAGAAACCATTTGGAAAGCCTTTAAAACCTTTATCATCCCTTGCGTAAGAAGCATCCTGAGCAAGAAAGAAATTCTCTCTTTCTCTCATTCTTTATGTCTTATTCTCTCATTCTCCCTATCTTTCATTCTCTAAACTCTCTCAATTCTCTTGGTTGATTTCTTCCTCCCCATCATATATTATTAAAGTAATATATATTTGTCTCTACTTTTATTTGCATTTATTCTCGTTTTACAACATTTTATATTTTATTTGCTTTTTATGGTTTTTTAACATTAGTTTTTATTTCTCCATTTTTTTTCTTAATAATAATTGGAAGAACTCATATTTGTTCTTTGAAAAATATCATCTACTTTATTTTATTGTTAAAAATTGTTACATGTAACAAATGTTAAACAATTTTCTATTTTAGAAAACAAAAAGCTTTTTTTTATACTTTATGTTTTTAAAATTGAAAAACAGAAATCGTATTTAGAGGACATCTGAGATATTGGACAGAATATGTTGATGGGAACTCTTTGTAAGCATCACGCTTCCTTGAATCACTTACATTTAGTAAACATAGCAAAAAGCAATGATTTGGTAAAATATCTCTTTCTCTTGAAGGTCTAGGGTTCCTACCTTATTATATTATTGTTTGTACAAAAGTTTGTCTTTATAGAATATATTAACATAACATCAAAATTATAATTCCAAAGGCTATGTTTGGTTTCCAAAAAAATTAAGGGTATGTTTAGTTTTTGAAAAGTACTAAGGTTATGTTTGGTTTTTAGAGAATATTAAAGAAACAAAATAATATGGGAAATGATTTTTTAGGTTTGTTTATACTTTGAAAAATTACAAAGAAAATTAAATATAATTAAAATCAATTAAAAAAAATTAAGCATCTTCAAATTATTTTATTTTTATATTGAAGAGTTAAAACAAATGAAATAAGTTTTAGAGCCACTTTGACAGTGATTCTAGAAAGTGTTTTTAGCCTAAAAATGTTCTTAAAAAAATATTAGATGTTTGGCAAAAATTTAAAAACATTTTTAAAAATTTGAAAAATTACTATATTTGGTTTGTGGGATAGGATAGGATATGTATATCTTAGGATATCATATCCCATTTGATCAAAAATAAATATCTTAATATATGATTTTCAATGGAATATAATATCCTTATATATACATATTCTACAACAAGATATTTTAAAGTAAAATATGCTATGTTATATTATGTTTATATTTAATTTGTGAAATGAATAAAAAAATAATATGGAATGTATATTATTTTCAAGATTTAAAATAAAAATTATATCACATTCCAATATTTTCTATTTAAAAATAAAATAAAATTTCTCTTATATTTAACAATATTAATGTTTAAAATGTTTAAACTTTATAAACAATTTTTTTTTATATTATGTTATTAAATTATAATAATAATTTATATATCAAATATTAATATTATTTTATTTTATAAATATTTTTTTAGTTTTTCCCTTTTAACCATAAATTCAATTTATAATAAAAAAATTATTTTTCAAAATGAGTATATAAAAAAAATTGATAAAAAAAAAATTATGATACATGAAACATGCATATTTCATATCTTCTGCATATCCTATGTAGAAATGATAAAAAAAGAAAAGAAAAAAAAGAAAAGGATAATATATCACACCACTTATTTTATCTAATGTTTGGTTGAACATAAGATAAGATGAGTGTTGAAATAACCTTTTTTGTCTCATCATCAACCAAACATGGAGAAGATATAATAATATTCCCTTTCTTATAATATTGAAAAATCATTTGTAGTGTTTATCGGAGAAACACTTAGAGTGCGTTTGGGAGTAATTCTAGAAATCGTTTCTAGCATTTTTAACACTTGAATAATCAAAATTTTCAAGTATTAGAAATATTAAAAGCGTTTCCTAAAATTACTACCAAACGATCTTTTATTATAGATGATCCTCCTAAAAACACTTTCAAACAAAACATTTCTACTAAGAACATTATTTCGAGTAGAAACACTGTCAACACACTCTACATATCGTATAAAAAATAATTTATTAATTTTAAATCTATTTTTTATTTTTATTTACTTTTTTGGTTCTTTCTACTTTTGCTCTTTCTTTTATTTTCTATGCATTTTCTCTTAAATTTTTGGAGAACCAAACATAGATTAACAATTATTATTATTATTATTATTATTATTATTTCTTTAAGTCATGTTTGATTCAGGAAAGTTTGAAGGAAAATATGAGGGAAATAAAATAAAAAGAAAAAACAAAATGATAGAAAAAACGAAGGAAAATAAAAACTAGATTTAAAGTCAATAAATTATATTTATACCTTATTTCAAACTCATTTTACTTATTTAACTCTTCTATACAAGATTAAATAATTTAAAAATATGTAAGTTTCTTATCAATTTTTAATTATATTTAACTTTTTTTTTCTTTTTTTATAATAAAATCGAATATGAGAAAATTATTTTTCTTAATATTTTCTTTCTATTTTCTTAATACTTTTCTAGAACCACACAGTCTTAAAGTCAATAAATTATCTTTATATGCACATTCAAACTTATTTCACTTATTTTACTATATAATATAAATATTAAATAATTAAAAATATATAAATTTTTAACTAGTTTTAATAAATTCTAATTTCATCCGTATTTTCTACTATGAAACTAAACATCAAAAATGATTTTTCTTAACACCTTTTTCTTAATATTTTTAGAAACCAAACATCAGACAAAGTCACACAACAGTATAGGCAAATTCCAAACGAATACTTCAACACCTTTCATTTATTTTGTATAGGCAAGTGAATGGTTATGAATCGCCCCATTTCATACCTGCAGCACCTACCAAGAAGGATCAAAATAACCCACAAGCCAACAAACTCAACATCTTCAGCTACAGTCTTTGGGGATGCTTCTCCTAACATTTTGATATTTCAAATATGAAATAATACCCCCCTTGAAAGTTCATTCAAGAATCATAATCATACTTCTAGATGTTCAACTTTCCAACAAACCGACTTACTATGTTGTGGGTCCTAATCCAAACTCTTTTGACTGTTACATTTATAGATTCTTTTCAATGAAAATGGATGAATTGAAACTTCACTTAATACACAGATAAACCAACATTAGGCGGACGTCATCATTCTTGCCGACAAAAGATATGGTTTTCAAGAGCTTTCTTATTTGGCAAATGAGCCACGTATCTCGAGTTAGAGAGGAACTGATTAAACATTTGAATTAACAATAGGCAATCAGTTTATGTGGCCTTGGATTTGCCCCCATCTATCTACTCTTGTGTCCTCCTGCAATTGGTGGAATATCCTCCATTCCAATAATGCATATGTCTCTCTACTGGAAGGATATGGTTTAATTTGAACAATAATTTAACAAGCATGTGGGCCATCTCCAGAGGTTTTCTTATGGACACGAAACCATTGACCCTGTGAACAGGTTTCACTCAGGGATACAAAGTTTAAGGACAAATGTGTATCACCATCAGTGGACATCTGGAAAAAATTGAGGACATGGAAGGGGAAAAGAAGCGGAGAAGGTGGCGTGCTAAATCATGTTAGGGTACACATCCCGCAAGCTAATCCAGGCTGTGAGTTTTTTTGTTTTTTCAGGTAATCAATCTACCCTTAATACGATAAGTTTAGAATAAAGATAAATATCTGATTTGGGACGAGTTTGAGATTTTTTTTTTTTTAATTTTTATTCTTTAAAAAATCAGAGTCGGGTTTAGAGTGGGTTCGAATATTGTGTTATATTACCTCACCCTGTTCATGCTCATGATTTGCCCTTTTTAATTTTGCTCGACTCTCATCTTGCTTCCCAAGTTTCCTATCTCCTTTGTTTTAACACTTGGCTTTCATTTCTGCACTTGGGTTGAAATGACCTTTGCAAACTTAGCCTTCTTTTCATCCATTAAACCTAAAATTAAGCTTAAAATAAATGTTAGTACTATAATTAGAATTTTAATACCAATATGATATGAGTCTTTTACATGGAATAAGTCATACTATTTTGTGCCATTGGAGTACAGTATTTGGGGTCCAATCGATAAGTACTACAAATCAAGTGATACAAAAACAAATGAATTACTCCTGGGTCAATAAACTCTAGCAGACTAGGAATGAAATTGAATAATACTTATGACAACATCTTATGAAGCCTTGAGCATCCTGGCATGTCATTGCAATACTCTTCCCTCAACCTTTGGCTTGACTTCCATTCTTTAGTTTTCTGAGCCTGAGGATCCTTTTTTTCAGTTGACAATCCCAAATCAAATGCCCATACTGGCCACAACTGAAACATGCACCAGTCTCTTTGTATCATATGGTACCACCATGCCTCTTGTCACACATGCAAGTTGACTGTCTACATGGTTGAATTAAACAAATCGATATCAATGAACATCTTCATATGGGGTACGGTGTCTGTTGTGATGCAGGAGTTTAGTTCTACGTGGGATATCAAAGCCACTCCAACTTCGTTTCCCTTGAAGAATGGTGACAAGTGAACAAACTTGTAAGGGCCAACAAACAAGAACTCCAGGAGAAAACATCTACTATTGTTGATTCTCTCAGGCCTTCTGATTGATTTAGTTGTCTTATGTCTGATCTTAACTTCATTTGATATACTCAGCAAAATGATGTCTGGCCCTAGCATGAAAACAGGCGGTACATCGTACCAATGCTTGTGACTTGTACATTTAATTATTCTACTGCTGAAAATGTTGATCTCCCATGGATTTGTCTTTAAAGTGCCCCTTTTCTAAGATAAAGAAAGGGAGAATTTTGTACTAGTGAGAATGGGATCAGTGGAGGGGAAAAATGGACTAAATTCTGGGCATTCATGATGGGGCAACAGGTATATTATGACTACCTACCTTCCCTTCAGTTTTCTTGAAAACATTGAGCTAAATGAAAGAAAACAAAGTCATGTGTAACTATTTAAATCCAATCTTATTGTAAATGGTCACCCTTCTAGGAGAATATGATTAGTAAGTAATATAAAAGTGAGTGTATTAGTGCTACATCTCTTAGAGGGCTGTCAGGAAGCAAGTATTGTGACCTTGTCAATTGAGTCAAGAAAATGGCAATAGTTACAGGGTCTTATGCATGGTTTGAGGTTTGTCAAGATCATTTGCTTGTTCAAGTTCCAGGTCTAGGAAGCTGGTCACAGTGTTTTGAAATGACATCCTGCTTCTTATCCAAAATATGTTGTGAGGCCATCAAGCTAAAGAAGTGGGTTTTTAATCTTTGAAAATTTTAATTCAAGTCATAGATAAAATTGGGATAAACAAAAGTGTATAATTCATCATCACTTGATGAAGCATCATTCAAGCTTTCCAAGATAATGCTGGCCGAAATGTTTTCTTTACGACTCATTTGAAATTCTTCTAGGAGAATATTATTTTCTGAGACGGCAATGCTATTCTCTAGTTACATATGGATATTCTTCCATGTTGCATTGGTTTCTATCTATCAAACACTTCATCTAACAAAGCTCATGTCTCTCAAATTAACCTTTATACTTCCCCAACCATATTGTTTGATATTTGGAGTGAAATTGTATATTTAGACCGCCATCTTTCTTTTTGCCCTTGCTGACATTTTCACCTGGATGGAAAATATCCACAAAAGTTGTGAAAGTAATCCCAAGGACAGAGGTCTTGATTCTGGGGCAAGGAACTTAATCAGCTTCAACTGTGGCGTGTCTGATAGATGAAATATGGCATTGACATAATGCAATAAAAAGAGAGTTAATGATATAGCTGAGGCAGCTATGAAGATACAGCTATCTGAAAATTCATCTGCATTCTTATATGTTTTCTTATTTGATTTTCATTTTTCTGGCAAACATAGTTTCCTTTGAATATATTGCAGCATCCCAAAGTTCAAAAGTGGATTAGTTAACCCTTTGGTAAAGGCAATCAATTATGAAAAATTGGAACTCCTCAAAGCCCTTCGCTTGAACATGGAAAATGGCTTCCAACCTTATGTCGCTCCAAAATTTATCATCTAGTCCTTGAAACCATTATCTTACTTGAAATTTCCTGCTTTTTGAAGTGTCTACACAACTTTTGGTTTTCCTGTTCTTTTGTTCCATGTTGTGAATTGTGCTTCTTTGTCAATCTGCCTGCAGTATTGCTAAGGACGAAGTTATATTTCCTGCCATAGATGCGGAACTCTCTTTTATCCAGGATCATGCAGAAGAAGAAAGCCAATTTGACAAACTTAGGTGCCTGATAGAAAGCATACAAAGGGATAGAGCCAACTCTGCTGAATTTTATACAAAGTTGGGCTAAAGGTTGATCAAATAATAAATACAACACAGAAGCACTTCCACAATGAAGAAGTTGAGGTTAGGATTTTGTTGACACAATAAAATCATTGGTCTGTTTGACAGCTAGTATCAAGTTTTACCAAAGGCATATCATTCTGTTGGCTATCTATGAGTCAACCATTGTTGGATGGCATGGGCAGGGACATGCAAGCACCTGTTTGATGCTTTTTTTTAATTATCAAAGTGCAAACCAACAGCTTCTACAATATCATTTCCATTTCTATTAGCATTGAAACTTAAAAAGGCAAATGTCGCTTTGTTGTCCTCCCTTAAGAACCTTTACTCAAGTCTCTTGCACTTGTAGATTCTTCCACTTGTAGGTTCTTCCACTTGCTTGAAAGCAAATTAGCCCCAAAAGACAGCGGGAACTTCTGTATCAAAGCCTATGTGTGATGCCCTTGAGATAGATGCAGTGTGTTCTACCATTGTTGGTTGGATCACTTGATGAAGAAGCAGCAAGGTCTTTTCTTCAAAATATGCATTTGGCAGGTTCTCTATTAATTCTCTGCTTTTGCTTTCATTATAACTTCTTGCAAATTTATTTGAAGAAATTATGCTCTTTTTTTACTGGCTATGTATTTAACTTATGCGCAGTCGTATGACAGCTCCCGCTTCAGATACTGCCTTTTTGCACTCTTTTCTGGCTGGGGCAGGATGTCTTCAGGTGCAGCTGGTTGCTGTCTTTCCAAAACACTGACTGCAACCACAGAAGATAAGATAAACTGAAGTTGAACTGGTTGTTGAGCAAACTCCATTCTGTTCCATTCTCATATCTTTAAAAATGTTGCAGAAAAGCTGCCTCTGTTTGCTCTTCAAGATGATACTCTGTTGTTGAGATACAAAGGGAGCCTGCAAGTGTGCACAAAGTAGTTGAACTAGCCATCTAATGTAGGAAGTTTTTAATTGATCTCACTGATAGGAGTAAGTTTGTTCTTTTCATCTGATTTTCTGAAGTTTGAATTCTTAAAACATTGGTAGTCATATGGGCTTGCAGCTAATGAAAGCTTGAGCCCAGCCTAACCCAAATTGGGCATTGTTATGGTCACATTAATATGTAGACTTGTATTGTGCATGGGAAATAACAACTTCCTAGTTGATTTGCTCATCTTTTGGGATGATGCTTTACAACCTGTCTGTCTAGTTTGGTTCCTAAACCAGAAATCATATTGGTTGGGTTTGGATTTATTCAATGATTGCATTGGAAATTGCCATCCCTATGTGGGATTTATGTCACGAACTGTTTGTTTGGTATCCGTGACCATAGCGAAGGTGTTGATCCCGATTAATATGTTGATTGGTTTGAGCTGTGAATGTAATGGGAATTGCTTTAGGGAAAGGGCATGTAAGTGATGTTAGAATGCTTCTTCAAAGTTCAAGCAAGTCAATCCGGCTAAGTTTGGGGAGCTTATCACTAGTCGGAGACTTGACAATGAAGAGGAGCTTAGCCATCTCATATACAAATTGATCGGGAGCTGGAGTCGTTCTCTTGATGAGTCCATGGCAGGACAAAACCAGTCAGCATAATGGCATTGAAATACATGAAGTGCAGGCTAAGTCCCTTTGATTTTTGCCCATAGAGTCACTGCACAGGTCATGCCACTACGTTGGAACTCTAGGCCCGTAACATTTAGCTCCATTTGATCACCAGAAAGTTCCTCTCTCTCTCTCTCTCTCTCTCTCTCTCTCTCTATATATATATATATATTGTGATCCCTCACAGACATGTGCATGTACAAAGTGCATTAGGGTCATATTAATTATTTAAATGTGTTTGTGTAATTTATTTGTCACCAGATGCAAAAGCCAAATATTGGAGGAAATGAGACCATGCACCCTCAACAATCCGGGGGCCTTCTCCTCAAGGTTTTCCATTGGAAGTTTTCCATGAAACTTAATCATGAAATAGTCCAAGCCACTATATTCAAATTAAATGAAAACTTAACTTTAATCAAGCTTTTAAAATTTAATTATAATATAGTTCAAATTATCATTATAATTGATAATTTAACCTTAGTTAGATTTTTTTGTAAATCAAACTCAACTCCAATACAGTTCAAATGAACATCATTAATAGAACAGAGAAGGATAAAACAGTCCAAAAAAAAATCATCATATAAGATAGCCAAAAAAAAAAAAGTCATTATAAAAATGGTTAAAATATATCATACTCTTCAACTACATACTCTAAAGGCGAGGCGACGAGAGAGATGTCCTTGTATCCTGTGCTCATGTCGGCCGCTTCTTGAATGACGAATATGCAAACACGGGAATGGAATCGTTGTCCTAAAGGCTGAAAGTGATGTGATTGAGATGTGTTTGATACCACGTAGCGGCCATTTCAATACAAGATAAGCAAGACAAATTAAACTATCTGATCAGAGCAGTGAAGCGCAAGGTTGCCTTCTTAAGGATACATACGCCGGCATTTTCTTTCTAATCATTAGTGGGAAATTGCTTTCCTGCTAAGGTTTAGCAATTAAATGCAATATATAAATTACAAATTTATGACAGGAATTTCTTTTTCTTTTTTTTTCTTTTTTTGCTTTTTTTGGTAGGTTAATTAATGCCCGGTTGCATATATTTTCTGTTTTTTATGTTTAAAACAAAAAATATCTCTATGAAAGAATAATATCTTATTAAAAAAAAGTATAAATACTTCATATTTTTAAAAGTCACTGTAAACATTTTCAAATTTAAGATAATAAACTTTTTTTGACACATCAAGGCCCATTTAGCTATGTTTTCTAAAACTGTTTTTTTTTTTTTCTAACTTAAAAACAGTTTTTAAAAATAAATTTTAAAAAAATATGTCTAAATAGGTTTATGTTTTCCTTTTGTTTTTAAAAACTAGTAAAAATAACTCCTACTTATTGTTTAAATTTTGTTTTTTATTTCACTTTGTTTTTAAAAATTATTTTCAAAAAACAACAACCAAATAGTGTTACAAATTTTTTTTAAAAGCTTTATATTTTTAAAAATAGAAAACTATTTTTAAATCACACGATTAGACAAGCTCTACATTTTTTAAAATAGTTTTTAAGAGTTTTTATGTTTCATATAAAATTTACTATTATTTTTTATCTTCATTGGAATTTAAATTTTTTTCAAGTTCACTATGGATATATGGGTTAAATAAAAAGAATATACAAAAATACATAAAATTCTATAAAAAAAAAAATTAATAACTAAGTTGGTTAAAAACATGATGGTAATAATTATCTATTCAATTTGAAATTTTTATCTTTCACCTATAGGTTCGGTTATAAATAACTTACTTCAATAATCTTTCTCTTTTGAACTTCTCTATACCTTTCCTATTTTTTTCCAACCAAATTCTTCTTGGTGTCTAAAAAAGATTTCAAGATACAAAGATATGTAATTTTTAAGAAATAATATTAATATTATAAAATTTGTAGAAAATATTAAATAATTTTTTATTAAAAAAATTGACTTTTTATGGGAAATTATATTTTCTCCACTATCTTTAAAATAAAAATAAAAATCTTTAATATGGTTAAACAATGCAAAAGTTTTTGAAGTGACTCCTTGGAATCTCTACATTTTACATATTAGTAACAAATGCATGATATTTTGATGATAATCTGTCATAAGAAATAAAATTAGAGATTGAATAGTGGGTAGATGATCTCCCGCCTTTTCTTAGAGGAATAGGCATATCAAGATCATTAGGGACATCATAAACTTTAGTTTCTTGAATTGAGTTACCTGGACTTTCTTATCTTGGTTTGGATTCTTGGTTTTGCTTTAGAACAATATGATTCTCTAATTCTTCTTGAGGCCTTTTTCTCCTTGAATAAACACATAACTCAGCGTTATCTACATGTTATGTAGAAGAAGAGGTAGGAATAGTTGGCTTAGATTGAGCAGTTGAAAGGATAAGTCATTTAGGAGCAATTTTAGTAATTTCAAAAAGGATAGGCTAAGGTATATTAGGTACAGGTTGGTTAACTAAAGCACTAGGTTCAATTCTAGGAATTTCTTGAAACCAAAAATCATTGTTTTGTATGTTCTCCCCTGAATGTTATTATTTGTGGAAAACGATTGATTTTCAAAAAAAATGTAACATCTTAGATGACAGAATTTTTTTGGTAGTAGGGGAATAACACTTGTACCCTTTTCTGTGTGGGGGAATATCCAACAAAAAGACATTTGTTGGCTCTAGGGTCAAGTTTGCTCCTATTGTGTTGATGGATGTGGACAAATGCATCTGAAAACTTTTGGTGGCAAAGCAGATATTATTCAAGTATTAGGATAGACTTAGAGGAGTTTCTAGAGAGGTGTTTGAAATTGAAGAGTTTTGGAAGACATTTTGTTAATAAGGTAGGTGGAAGTAAGGATTGTTTTGCCCAAAAGTGTTTGGGAACATTCATGGTGAATATAATGGATCTAGCAACTTCTAAAAGGTGTTTATTTTTTCTCTCAAATTCTCTATTTTATTCAGGAGTATCGACACATGAACTTTGATGTACAATTCTTTGACTCCTAATATAATTTCCTAAGTTTGTGTTAAAGTATTCTCAATCATTGTTAAACCAGAATACCCTAACTTTTGCTTGAAACTGGTTTTGGATCATGGTATGGAATTTTTAAAATATAGTACCAACTTCAAATTTTTTTTTTTTCATAAAGTACAACTAGGCTATCTAGTGTAATCATCAACAAAGGATACAAACCATCTAACTCTTATAATTTTATTGACTCTAAGGGGCCCCTAGATTTCACTATGTATGAGAGCAAAAGGATAAGATACTCTTCACCCTTGAATAGGAAAATTGGTTCTTACATGTTTTGACAATTGGCAAATCTCACACTAAAGAAACTTGGCATTGGTATTATTTAATAAATCAGGCTCCCCTCCACGTGTTCCTTTTCCAACTCGGACACCTTGAACGGCTAACATAAGTATGCAACCCGTCTGGATTATGATCAGTTTTGTCTGGCACCAAGCATAAGAAGGTCTTTTTCCCCTAAAGGTCGGACGATAAGGGGGGTCGGACCCCCCAAATAAATAGGATTGTCCAATCAAGTCTTCAAGACCCACAGGCATGCGTGATCATTCACGTTTGACATATTAATGGCCAATGGGACCTCTTCTATCCCTCAAGTCTATGTCAATTAATTACTGTACATAGCTCTAAGCCATCAACAAGCTAAGGGGACAAGCGCCTACATAGTCCAAGCTCATGGTACATCAGTTGATGGTACTTGCCAGTCACCCAAAACTGTGATGATTATCTAGTCGCCTCTAGGACAATCATCATTACAAAGAAAGTTAAAGTGCCTAGTTAGTACTACAGAGGCACTCTCTTCAGCACTATATTAAATAATATTAATATGGTAAAATAAGATTAATTTATGTATTATTAAATAATATACAAATTATTTTAATATATTAAAAATATAGTATAATATTTTTTATTTCTAAATTTTAAATATTCTAAGCATTAATATTACTAACAAATGAATGAAAAATTACTTACTGTATTATAAATGGTAAAAAGGATTCAATACATTTCTTATGTATCGATAGGTGCTATGTTGGATTTGAATCAAATTTTGAATCAATATATATTGATTGATTGTCTCTATTAAGTTGTTGCTAGCAAATACCATTATTTTTTGTTTTAGATCTTCCAAATCATTCCCATTGGAAATCCGGACTTATTTTTTTTTCTAATCCTTCAATACAAAGATTCATTCTCTTCATAAAAACTAGAAGGTAGAACCGATAAAGATTTCTTATTATAAATAAAATTAATCAATGATAAATGTTCTTACTAAACTGAAATTAAATAATAAATAAAATTAGTCAATAATAAATGCTCTTATTAAACTAAAAATAAACAATAATACTATCATTATTATTGTTATTAGTATTGGTATTATTATTATTATAATGAATGGTTTCTCAAAGTTGAACTAAACAGTAACTATAGATAGTATTTGTTTTTTAATTGAATAAAAAAAGTTAAAACATTTAATTTTTTCTATTCAATTAAAAATAATTTGTTAATATCAACCAATATAAGTAAATCGAACCTATAAATAACAATTTCGTTTTAGTTATATTAATTAATATCAATACATTATTTTCAAAAAATAAACACCAAACTTCAAATTCAAGTTTGATTGAAATTACTAATTAGACATGGCCAAACACTCTTACATAGAGCCAGTCAAAATACGAATTCTTGACATCTAGAACAAGGCCCAGTCTAATAATCCTTCTTTGCATCGTCATAAAAAATAAAACAACAGCCCTTGTCGGAGTGTTCAACAATCATCATATGATATAATTTAGCCAAAATCCAACGATGTTCAACAATCATCATATAATATAATAAGATAGTCAAAAGTCAAAAAATGGTTAAAATACATCATACTTTAATTTCAACCTTATAGTTTAAAGGCGATGAGAGAGCGGTACATACATGAATTGGGTGGCCATGTCGGCCGCTTCTTGCATGATGAAGGTACAAACGCGGAATCGTTATCCTAAAGGCTGAAAGTAATATCTTTGATACTATGTACGGCCATTTCAACACAAGATAAGCATGACAAATTAAACTATCTTATCAGAGCCTTGAAGCCCAAGGTTGAATTCTTAAGGGTACATGCACCGGCCTTTTCCTTTCTAATCATAATTGGGAATTGATTTTCACAGCTAAGGTTTAGCAATTAAATGCTACATAAATTACAAATTTATGACTGGAATTTCATTTTTTTTTTTTTTTTTTTTGCTTTTTTGGTAGGTTAATAATTGCCCTGTTGCATATATTTTTTGTTTTTTATTTTTAAACAAAAAAAAATTCTATGAAAGAATAATATCTTAAAAAAAAAAAAGTATAAACTTACTTTATATTTTAAATTCAAGATAAAAAAAAAAAAATTGTCGCATCAATACCCGTTTGGCCATACTTTCTTAAATTTGTTTTTAAAAATTATTTTTTATTCTTTAATTTAAAAATAATTTTTAAAAACAAATTTTGCAAACATAATCAAATGAACTCATATTTTTCTTTTATTTTAAAAATTTTGTAAAAATAATTCATACTTGTCCTCTAAATATTATTTTATATTTTATTTTATTTGTAAAAAATATTTACCAAGAGCAACAACTAAATAATGCTATAAATTTTTAAAAATGGTTTTTTATTTTTAAAAGTAAAAAATTATTTTTAAATCACAAGGTCAACATAAGCTCTAAATTTTTTAAAATAATTTTTAAGAGTTTTTATGTTTCATATAAAATTTATTATTATTTTTTATCTTCAATAGAATTTAAATATTTTTAAGTTCATTATCCAATATGGGTTAAAATAAAAAGAAGATAAATAAAAAAATAAAATTCTATAAAATTTAAATTTTAATAATTATCCATTCAATTTGAGATTTTTATAGTTCACCAGATAAGATCGGTCATAAATATTAGGAACATTGGTCAATTCAATCATTTTTTTCTCTTTTAAACTTCTCCATATCTTTCCTGTTGTTTCTATAAAATTCTTCTTAGCGTCAGAAAATGGTTCAAGCTACAAAGATCCTTAATTTCTAAAAAATAATATTAATATTATAAAATTTATAGAAAATATGAAATAATTTTTAAAAATAAAAAATGACTAAAATTTGTAAAAAAATATGAAGTAATTTTTTAAAATAAAAAAATTGACTTTTTATGGAAAGTAATATTTTCTCCAACGTTTAAGCGGTTGTTGAAGTGACTGGTCGAAAATAATTGAAGGAAGAGACTAGGAAGGCATGAGAGGACATGATTGAATAGGCAAAGCAAGTGGGAGAGAAAACAAGGTGGTAATCTGAAATGTGGTTTTAAATTTCCCAACTACTTTGTATTACAAAGCACACAATGAATGCAATGCAGCTGTGTTGGTTGCAGAAGTGGACCACTGCCCCTCTGCCCCACTCCCTCTCACTTTTCCCCCACATACACTACAAGCCATATGAGCCATGCCCTTGCGTCCACTCGCACCACCACAAAAAATATCTCACTTCTTTTTTCTAATTCTAAAATTCCACTGGCCCCCTTCTTCCTCGCTTCCTTATCCGTTACCAACAATACTAAAATTAGCTTGTGAAAATGTTATATTTATTTTTTAAATTTTATAAACTGCTTATTTGTTTTACTATTTTAATAAATATGAAAATATCTTTTATTTTTATTTTTTTTTTAAGAAAATGAAGTGAAGAACAAATTTAGTGCATGTTTGTTAATTGTTTTAAAAAATAAAAAAATAAAAAATATTTAATAATCAAAAAATAGAAAACAATGTGATTTTTTATAATATATTTTAATTGTTTTAACTTATTTTATAAGGTTTATTTTAAAAAATAATATGATAAACATAAAAAATAATTAAAAATAAATTACTACCAAAAAAATCTATTTTTAAAAAAAAAAAAATTGAAACAAAGAAAAGAAGTTTAATATATTTAAAATTCTCAAACAGAAATTTTATTTTAAAGAAAATAAAAAAATAAAAACTATTTTTAAAAACTGTTATCAAAAACTATTTTTAATAACAATTTTAAAAGAATTTCCAAAAACAACCTGTTTTGGTTGTTAAGTCTTCTCCCTCTTTGGATATTCCTCACATTTATAATTTGTACTTATCAAAACACATGTTTCGTCTGTTCAAAACCTATATTCATTACATTATCTTTAGTTCCTGATTTAAGAATAGTTTTTTATTTTTTAAATAATATTTTTATTTAATGTTTTAAATATGACAATAAAAAATGTGAAAAAAAAATTTAAATATTTTATATTATGTTGAAATATATAATACTTTTATAGACAGTAAACTAAAAAAAGGGTCTTTAATATTTGAATTATCAAATTAAATTTCTTAAAAATAATTAAGAATTATTTTGAAAAATTGTTTTTCCATGATATTCTAAAGGGTACTTGGTCAAGGCTTTGAATTCGGAAATTAGGTGACTGATAGTTCAGTAATTTAGTGAGAAGCTGCGTGGGACGGTGGAAGCCACAACCCAATCGGTGAGGAAGGAGGGGGTGACCGGGTGAGTCTCCGTGGGCGGGCGAGAGACTTCCATGGACCAAACACATCATCACAACAGACAAAACATGTAACATGCGCACTCGTTTTGGTCTTAGAAAGGTGGGCTACGTGCGATGAACAGACACATGGGTGCCCCTCACGTGTTAGTGATTGAAGACCCCGTGACGACCCACTACTGCCGACTGGAACTGGCAGTCATCAGGCACTGCCCCCAATCAGCCCCCTTCTCTGTTCCTGGCCGTCCGATGGACAGGTGTCTGGTCCCGATATTCTCTTCTGTGGCCCCACCATCCAAGTCTGTTAATTCTAACGCGCCACGTTAATATGACCGCGGTACATCTTTGATTTTGACGTCTGACTTTTCTTCCTTGTTGCCCTGTTCTCTTTGGTTTCCTACCTCTTTCTCACCGCCTTCCATCGTGTTCCAAGGCTAAACTCCCACCACCATCGCCACTCATATTTAATCTTATTATTTCTTTATATTTTTTATTTTTCGGTTTCGTGAAATTAAAGATATTAGATTTACAAAAATGAGTAAAATATTTTGATCATAACTGATTTGCCTAGGGATATGTTTGGTCCGGAAAATTTGAAGGAAATTACAAGAAAGAAATTAAAGAGAAAAAAAGTAAAAAAAATTTAAAAATAAGTTAGAAGGTAATAAATTATTTTTATATGATTTATTAAACTCATTTAATTTATTTCCCTCAAAGGCTATGTTTAGTTTTTGAAAAATTTAATAAAAAGTGTACAAGAAATAAAATAAAAAAAACGAAAAAATAAAAATAAAAAATAAATTAATAATTAATAATTTATTTTTATATATTCTTTTACACTCACTTAACTTATTTTTTTCGTTATATTAAAATTAAATAATTTTAATTTATTTTTATTTTTAACTAATTTTATTTATATTTAATTTTTTTTTTTATGGTGAAATAAAATATATATAAAAAAAATTTAACATTTTTTTTCTAAGTACTTTCCAAAAACCATACATAAAATAATTTTTCAATATAGAAATTTCTAATTAATTTTAATTTTATTCATTTTTAGTATTTTTTATTATAAAATAAAATTATTTTCCTTATAATTTTAGGAACCAAACATAATAAATAAAATAATATTTTTTATATTAATTGACTTACTTGATCAACTTTTTTTCTTTTTTCTTTTTTCTTTTTTCTACCAAGTTTAACATATATGCCAATATAACAATTAAATATTTGATTAAAAAAAAAAGATAAAAGAAGGAAGTGATCACAAGAACAAAATTTTCCTATATTGATTTGATATTGTTAATTAAATATTACGTTTAATTTCTGTATTTATATTTATGAAATTATTATTCTCATGTGTATTTTAATTTAGGTATGATTTATTATAAAGTAAATATGAATCCATATTTGTAAATTATAATTGGACTATTGTGGGACATTGAACAATTACTTATGCAAGCTGGAATTTGCCTTCCAACAACTCCACCGAGTTTCACACTGCTGAAGCCCCAACACCGACTATATATACATTGGAGACAGCCGAGCCTTGGTCTAAACACAGGCAAGAGACACCCCAGAATAGCACTATCCCAATCAAGCTTCCTCTTCCAGGGAATGCAGAAATATGGAGAGATCTTCTCTCTCAAAGTCTGAGTTGTCGGTGAAGGGGAACAAATCCATCGGCGACCGGACTTGTCATCGGAAACACGTTGAAGACGGGTAGTGCACCAGACCAGAATCGGAACCAGAGCTAGTAGAAGCAAAAGTTTCCGATGGCTAAGATCAGCCAAGACAAGTTAGACTACTCAAGCCTGCTCCATGGCAAATACGAGCTGGGCCGCCTGCTTGGCCATGGCACCTTTGCAAAGGTGTACCATGCCAGGAACTTAAGAAATGGGGAGGGTGTAGCCATGAAAGTGGTTGCGAAAGACAAGGTGATAAAGGTGGGGATGATGGAGCAAGTGAAGCGCGAGATATCGGTGATGAAGAAGGTGAGCCACCCCAACATCGTCCAGCTCCATGAAGTCCTGGCAAGCAAGTCCAAGATATACCTGGCCATGGAATATGTTCGTGGGGGTGAGCTCTTTTCCAAGATTTCCAAAGGCAGACTGCGGGAGGATGCAGCCAGGTCCTATTTCCAACAATTGATTTCAGCCGTGGACTTCTGCCACAGCCGCGGGGTTTTTCACCGGGACTTGAAGCCTGAGAACCTCCTCCTGGATGAACAGGGGAACCTCAAGGTCACTGATTTTGGGCTGTGCGCGCTGTCGGAGCACTTGAAGCAGGATGGTTTGCTGCATACCGCCTGTGGGACTCCGGCCTATGTTGCGCCGGAGGTGATTGCGAAGAGGGGCTACGATGGCGCAAAGGCAGATATATGGTCTTGTGGGGTGATACTGTTCGTGCTTTTGGCTGGATTTTTGCCCTTCCAGGATGACAACCTTATTGCTATGTACAAAAAGATCTACAGAGGGGACTTCAAGTGTCCGCCTTGGTTCTCACCTGAAGCGCGCAGAGTTGTTTCTAGGCTGCTGGATCCAAACCCCAATACCAGAATCACCATTTCCAAGCTCAAGGAAACATCCTGGTTTAAGAAATCAAAGCCTAAAAATGTGAAGACTGCTAGTGGTGTTGCTGTCAAAGAGGAAATGGAAGTGAAAGAGAAGGTTCCTGAGGCTCTTAACGCCTTTCACATAATCGCGTTATCGGAGGGGTTCGATCTGTCGCCTCTGTTTGAGGAGAAGAAGAAGGAGGAGGAAGAGGAGATGAGGTTTGCGACGTTAAAAAAGTCGATGAGCGACGTGGTATTGAAGCTAGAGGAGCTGGCCAAGCCGGTGATGTTTCCGATGACTCCAGCTCTCGGAGGAGACAGTGTGGATCAGTACAATCAGAGTTGCAGCAAGGAGCTGAGACCAGCAGTGGAGGGCATAAGCTGGACAGCACCCCAAAATTCGGCGGTTGCTTGAAGACATGTACAACCCCCCAGAGAATTGGCAGCCAATTTTGGATGAAATTGCTTTGATTGTTGTTAGCTATTGGTGTGCAATTAATTTAGATCAATAAAAACAATTGGTTTATCAATGAGATTCTCCATTGATTTTGGTTGTAGTTGCTGTGATTCTTGGAATCAATGTCTTGGAATTGAACCAAAGCTGCTTTTTTTTCATTCAAAGTTGGAATGATGGTTCCAAAGTTGGCCAATTGAGTCTGATTTCATACTGTGAATTGTTGTAAAAGCTACCCAATTTGACGGGATTGAAAAGGTTGAGCTTTTAGGGAGTCAAACCCAGTCGGGACTAGTTTGGATCTGAGGACAACATTTGCAGATTCAAAAGCACTAAAAGTTGGGAACTGAATTAGAATATGCTCAATTCAAGTGAATTTTTGCAGTGAGTCTCTCCCCAGTTCATTTGATTCCATATTTGGGCTTCGCTGTTATTACAGTTCTAATTTACCCATTTTTCTCAAAAATTCGAACAAACCATGAAAATTAGCACAAGCAAATTGAAGTCTAAAATACATGAAACGACAATATTGAAATGTACATGGGATATGAATAGTGGCTTAATTATAGATATAGAGAGAAAAGTAAAATCTTGAGAACTATCATGAAAAATTTATCTGATTGGGAGCCTGGCCTTTCCCTGTCTCTAGAGTGATCACATTTTGAAGGACGTGGAGTAGAAGGCAAGGAAAAGATCTAACATCATCTAGTGACCAACTTGGAATTGGACGAACAACTGGATCTATGAATTTCTTCTATATCATTCTATTCCTACCGACTAATTTCTTGTTGAATGATGGAAAATAAGATATTTAGAGTAATTTATCCCATGTTTGATAACTATTTTTTATAATAATTTTTTGTTTAAGAAAAAATATAATTTTTTTTTTCTATTTTCTATTATTAGGAACAGAAAATATGGTGTTTTCAAATAATATTTTTTTAGTTGTTTTAAGAAATAATTATACAAATATGTATAGTGATTAAAAATAAAATAATAGATATAAAAATTATTTTTAAAACATATTTAAAAATATTGAAAATATTTTAAATTTTCAAACAAACTTTTATTTTATAAAAATCAGAGAACAATTTTTAAAAATTATTTTTAAAAACTATTTTTCAAAAATAGTTACAAAACAAATCCTTAATATTTTAGAATTAATCAATTAAAAATGATGAAAAGATATAAATTTGTAAATCTAACCCCATTTTTGCCTTAAATTTCGTTCAAAATTTTGATCCTTCATATATGTAAATTTTAAAGAAAAGGTTATTTATCCAAACAAACCATGAAGATATTTTTTTATCTAAAATGAATATTTTATGAGATGGAAAAAAAAAAAAAAAAAACCCTTTGGCTATGTTTGTTTGTGAAAAAATTGAGAAAAAATGTAAAAGAAAGAAAATATAAAGAAAAAATATAAGAAAAGAAAAAATAAAGAAAAATAAAAAATAGATTAAAAATCGATAAATTATTTTTATTTGGTATTTAAAACTCATTTTATTTATTTTAATTTGTAGATATAAAAATTAAATAATTTAAAAATACATAAATTTCTAAATAGTTTTAACTATATTTGATTTTCTTTGATATTTTTCATAACACAATCAAACATAAAAAAATAATTTTCTTTTGTATTTTTTTTTCTTTTCTTAGTATTTTACGGAACCAAACACAATCTTTATCTTAATACCTAAAGTGGTCTCCCAACGATTTGGTGCATTAGCCTGCTCCGGATTTAGCAACTTCACTGAGTGATTGTTGCTAGTTATTGGTGTGCAATTAATTTAGAACAAAAAAAACAATTGATTTATCACTCTACAATCACTCAATGAGATTCTCCATTGATTTTGGTTATAGTTGCTGTGATTCTTGGAATCATGTCTTGGAATTGAACCAAAGCTGCTCTTTCTTCATTTCAAAGTTAGAATGATGGTTCCAAAGTTGGCCAATTGAGTTTGATTTCATGCTGGGAATTGTGGTAAAAGCCACCCAATTTGACGGGATTGAAAACGTTGAGCTTTTAGGGAGTCAAACCCAGTTGGGACAAGTTTGGATCAAGTTGGGAACTCATTTAGAATATGCTCATTTCAATTGAATTTGTGCGGTGAGTCTCTCCCTGCTTAATTTATACATATTGAGAGGAAAGTAAAATCTTGTGAAGTATCAAGAAAAATTTATTTGAGAGTAGTTTTAAATTTTAAGTTTTGTTTTATTACACTTTTTCTTTATGTTGTTATTATTGACCAACGGCAGGGTGGTGGACCAATTTTTGTGGCTCCATGGAGCCTGACCTTCCCTGTCTCTAGAGTGGTCCCATTTTGAAGGATGTGGAGTAGAAGACAAGGAAAACATCTGACTTCTTGTGACCAACTTGGAATTGGATGAACAACTGGATGTATGAATTTCTTCCATTTGGTTATAAGGATGTGGAGTAGAGTGGTCACATATGAGTCTATTTCTACCAACTAATTCCTTGTTGAATGATGGATAACAAGGCATTTATCTTAATGCCTAAGCTAGTCTCCCAACAATTGGGTACATTAGCCTTCTCAATTGGTTACATAAATTTGTACATGGGGTCTAACCATACTGTGGATTTGGCAACTCTAAATTCTAATAACGACCCTAATATTTCCTCCAGCTTCTAAGTCAGAAATTGCTTCAATACCTATTGTTATAGAGATCCAAAAGAAGTGTTTGATACATTAGAATAGAGAGTGAAAATGAACGTCTAATTTCTTTCTTTCTCAATTTTATGTTTGGATAAATTTTATGAAAGTAAGAATGAAATAGAAAATTATTGGAGTAAAAATCAAATCTCACTTATAAGTGGGATTGTAATACCTAACAAGTAGGCAGTATTCTGATTTACTCATTTTATGAGTGTAAAATTATATATATATATATATATAATTTAAATATGATAATAAATATATTTCTTTTCTTTATTATTAAGTATAATTTTAGAAATTTTTAGGCAAGATAAATTGAGAGTTTCAAAAGAAAAGTAATCAATCGAGGAAATGAGTTCAAACCCGATAAAAAAAAATTAATATGATTTCATAAATCAAATATTTTTAATAGAATACAAATAAGAAGACAATTAAACCACCATTTTCATAACATACTTTAAAGCTCAACTATGTTGAGGAATTCAAATTTTCAACTAAAACAATATTTATGTCAATAATAATTATACATCAAATTAAAATCAAATTATTTTTAAAAAAATTATTATGGCTATAAAAAAAATAAAATAATTTCTTTTACAATAGTTATATTAATTTCTATTATCTTGAAAAAAAATACTCAAATTCTTAAAGAACTTCAATCTTGAAAAACTTAGTCATCACATGACATAACATAAGTAAAAAAAAAAAATTATTATTACCATGGACTATTATCTAAAATTATAAATTTGACATTCCTAACATTATTTTATGTAAGTACAACCATGGACCACATGGTGATGAGTCATCCCAAAATTAGTCCAGGAGTAGTAATTTGACCAATTAATTAAAGAGCAAAAGTTGGTATCAAATTCCAAGACCACGTGACAATAAAATTGGGGTTGTTGATGGGCGGGCATGGGCCCCTTAAGATTAAATTATATCTAGAAGTTGCAGTGGCAAGGTACGCACAAACCCCTTGTAGCCCAGGCCTATCATCAAGTTGGGGATGCAACTTGGTCAACTTGATCAAGTTATACTAAAAATATTTTTATTTTTTATTTTCAAATACTTAATACAAATAAAATATTAAAAAAATAAATAAGTAAATATTTAACTATTTGATTTTAAGTTCTATTTAGAATTTGGTTAAAAAAAAAAAAAAAGAGGTTGATGCGGAAATAGAAAACCTTTTTTTGTTTTTTCATTTTATTTTTTAGATGCATTCTATGCATTGTACTTTTTTTTAGTTAATTTTCGCTAAATTCCAATAACTTCAAGTTGTATTAATTTTAATACGTATATTTATCATAATCTTAAGTCAAATTAATAATTTCTAATTTTTTGTGTTCTAAATATAAAAAATAATTTAAAATAAATTCCAAGACCACATGACAACAAAATTGGGGTTGTTGATGGGCGGCATGGGCCCCTTAAAGATTAAATTATATCTAGAAGGTGCAGCGCAAGGTACGTACAAACCCCTTGTAAGCCAGGGCTATCATCAAGTTGGGGATGCAACTTGATCACATTTAGGTAACTTGTTTTCACTTATTATTGATTTTGTAAATTTTTTAACTGGATAAAACAAACTAAAATATTTAGTTTTTTCTAAATACTAAAAATATTTTTTTTTTTAAATAATTAATACAAATAAAATATTTAAAAAATAAACAAGTAAATATTTAACTATTTGATTTTAATTTTTATTTAGAATTTGATCAAAGAAAAAAAAAAAAAAGAGGTTGATGCGGGAATAGAAAACCTTTTATTTTTTCATTTTATTTATTTTTTAGTTAATTTTTGCTAAATTCCAATAACTTCAAGTTGTATTAGTTTTAACACGTATATTTATCATAATCTTAAGTCAAATTAATAATTTCTAATTTTTTGTGTTTGATATATAGAGCTTGTCGGAGAATTATCTTTAAAAACATATTTTTATTCTTAAAATTAGAAAATTATTCCTTAAATTATAAAACACATTTGATAATTTTTTTAGAAGTAGTTTTTTTTTTTTATCATTTTTAAAAATTGTTTTAAGTTATTTTCTCTTCTTACTTATTTTCTGTGGAGTGTTTTAAAAAATAATTGTATAAATATAAAAAATAATTGAAAATAAATTACTATAGATAAAATTTATTTTTAAAAATATTTAAATATAAATATAAATATACATATAATTAATATTTTTGACAGATATTTTTTAAAAAGAGTCTAACAAATATCAAAATCCCCATAAAGGCAGCCAGCCATGCCCATTCATAAATTGTAGAAAGTTAGCCTGAAATGTGAAGTTAGCAGGCTTTGAAATTTTGGCATGTTAGGCTCCTAGTTTGGTGGTGTTTATTTCTTAGCTGTAATAGGATGCTAGTTTCATATGTGTAATGTCTGAAAATGGTTCTTGAAATTAGAAATTTATTTTTAACATGAATTTGTGCATTTGCTTGCTACTTCATTCAAGATTCGGAAAGTTTGTTTTATAATAAGAGTATAGCAAAGAATTCAAATACATCAACAAAATCATCTTAGTATTTTGGCATTTCCTAAGCACCCATGTGTGACACTTAGACAACTCGACCGGTTTAGGTTATAACATTAGGCTGTTCTATTCTTCTCGTGGATGCCCACAATGTATGATATTTACGTATTGTCCCTCGAACAAGCGATTGGGTTGACATTGTTTCCATGGTGTGTAGGCATGTTTAGTTCTAATAATTTGCCTTGCTTCTTCTTCTCAATATTCATTTGGGTTAGAAAAATTCATTCATGTTTGTTGGAGTAATGAATTTTGGACCAAAACTAAAGGGAAAATTTTCTTGAATTGTTTGAAAATTTTGAAAGTGAACAACCTTAATGGGCTGGGCTGGGCCAAGACCCCATAACCA
The DNA here is from genome assembly GCA_030254885.1 of Vitis rotundifolia. NCBI lineage: Eukaryota > Viridiplantae > Streptophyta > Magnoliopsida > Vitales > Vitaceae > Vitis > Vitis rotundifolia. Next base: position 10,960,702 of record CM058159.1, read on the forward strand.
TGCCTAACTTAATGTAGAATCAATCAAAATTACTAGGCCCAGCATGAATTCATTTGGGTCCTCAGCTCTAATAACGAAGCCAAAACTAAAGAGAGAATTTTCTTGAATTGTTTGAAAATTTTGAAAGCGAACAACCTTAATGGGCTGGGCTGGGCCAAGACCCCATAACCAAGCCTAACTTAATGTAGAATCAATCAAAATTACTAGGCCCAGCATGAATTCATTTGGGTCCTCAGCCCCATAAGCATGAACAAAGTTAATAATTTGGCTACATTTCAACCCATATTTTTTGGTCACCACTTGTTCTTCACCTTCCTAGAATTATGAAACATTTGGCTACAATAGTGAACCACAATCCATTGATCATATTTCCATGTCGTATTAGAGGTCGTTTGATGGTAATTCTAGGAAACGTTTATAATATTTCTAACACTAGAAATTTTTTACCATTTAAGTATTAAAAAGACAAAACGTTTCCTAAAATCGCTATCAAATATACTTTCAAGTTATTTGATAACAACATTAAAAACTATTTTCTCCTTCTAGGTGAGAGAAAAAATAAAATAACGGAGAATATATTCTGTGACAAAATTTATTTTTTTTTAAGAACTATGTTAAAAATATCTTCTTAAAATAGACTTACCCACAATATTACCAAAATATTCTTTGAATTTTAGAATATAAAATTATACTAGAAATTAAAATAAAGCAATTATTGAAGGCATTGGATCCCTCCCTTTATTTATAGCCAAACCATGATGGAATATCATTTTGATCTTCTTTAAGAATATATTATTAAATAGGGCTTATATTCTTCACTAACAAGTTTCCTCTACTTTAACAAAAGTTTCTAATTGCAAGAATTTAAAAAATACAAATTAATATTCTTGAAGTCCAAACCAATCAAGTAAAAAGTCTTGATAGATAGCGATGGTAGGATAAGGTGTGGAGGAAAATGTTGGCACACATAGGAAAAGGATAAAACAACTAGCGATTCGATCAGATGTGTGTTGGGTTCCATCTTTGACTTGCCCTTCCTTTTTGGTTGTGTGGATTTTGAGACCCACATGATAAAAGTAGAGGGTAGTAGGAGCTTCAAGTCTTTCATTTATAATTTATAGGGTAGAAAATTAAAAGAGTTGAGGAGAAAAAGCATGCATCTTTCTTTAGAAAGTGGAGCTTTTCTCTGCCTGCATTTTTGTGATGTACAAAGGACTGGTTCAGACTGGTTCAAGTTTAGGTTAATGAAAATAAATTTTTTGACTCTATAAGGAGGGAATAGGTATTATGAAAATGAAGCTTCAAAATCTTGAAATTATATAAGAAGATTTTCTCTACCTATGGCATTTTCAATACCTCCATCCAATATGCACAAATATGATGTATAAAAGTAACATAATAATCATAATCAAGATATCACAATTATTTGTTATATGTATAATATAATGTCATCACATGACATTACCTCTTAATTAATCCAAGCATGATAGTTTTTTTACTAAGCCTATGCCCTCAACATAATCCTTGAAAAGCTCAGGTCGAAGTCCTCTAACCAAAGGATCATTCAACATAAGTATAATCTTAATATTATAATATAATATGTTCGATGGTCTTATTATCGAATCAACAAAATATAAGCCTAGGACAAAATTGTTTAACCATATTGCATGACATATGGCTTCATAACATGTTACATGTTCTCCCTCTATTTAGAAAATGCTACCAATCAATGATTGTTTATGGATCTTCCATGAAATAGTTCTTTCAGCAAATATGATTTGAATCAGAATAATCAATAATCTCCAAATTATTTGTTTTTCCATAAGTAAGCATGAAGTTTTTAATTCCTTGTAAATAAAACAATACTTTCTTAAGTACTTTCCAATGTTTAATACCTAGATTACTTTGGTTTCAACCAAACACATGCATCACATAAGTTATTATCTATTAGGAACCCTAAATTACTCTGTTCTCATGTCCTAAATCATGTAAGATGCATGAAAATCTATCCTAGGCTCTTTAAATCTATTGCAGCGAATAAACAGGTATTAAAAAATAATAAGAATATCATAGAAAATATAAATCTAGATAATAAAATCACATACCTTTTATTTGAATGTTCTCAGATCAATTCCAATCAATGTAGATAACTCCAAAGTCGCAGTAGATCTTGTAAACACTATGATCTTCCGCTCGATGACTCTTTCTTATGTCTAAGCACTGGGATAGTGGAGATCTCAAGGGTAGAGGTTAGAGTTCTCTCTTTAGACTGAAGAGGAGAATGACAAGACTTTGAAACCCTAACCCCTAGAGGGGTATTTATAGGCTTCTTATTAGGCTTAAGTGACTTAAGCCCACCATGGGCTTGGGTCACTTAATCTAACCCAAAAAGGTAGCTAATTGATTAATTAACCATACAAGGCCCTAATTAATCAAGTAGCCCAGTCCAAAGATGCCACTTATTTATCCCTGTGTAATCGTGTGTAATTACCAAAACGCCCTTATGCAGAAAAGTGAACTAAAAACCTATTAAACCCTCATAAACCGTGTCATTAAGGAATACAAACTCAGAGTGGGAACCAATGGGACCCATAAGAGTAATAGCTCCCTCATAATCAAATTCTGAAATTTATTCAACATCCCATTATAGAGAGTCAATTGCACTTTAGTACATTATGTAAATTACAATGAGATACCAAATGCTCAGGTTTGTAACCTACTATCCATTACATGTAGATTCCCCATGAACTAGTGTCCATAATCTAACAATGTAGTGCTATCAACTATTAAGATTAGCTCTCAAATCCTTGAGTTATATATCTCACATATTATGTAATCAATTAACATACTCTAGCTCTAAGGAGCATATGTCAAATCTCACTAAAGGAATTACTGTTGCCACAGATTTCATTATCACATGTCCTTTGGATCACTTAAGGGGACACACTGTTTCAATCCCATGAGATATCATGGTGCCTCTATTGAGAATACTTATTGCCACCAGCCTCCATTAACAATGACTCAATCCATAGGGATATATGATCACTTTACGGTCTCACACACAAGTCAAAGCCTCTTATTGATTTTGGTATAGACTCAATATCTTCTCAAAGTTGAGAGTTCATGCAATATAGTAGCTTGGTGAATCATGACAATTAATAACTTTGCGTCATGATTCACTGTAGGTCCTATCTAATGTGCATCACATACACTAGTGCACTCACCATGGGAAACCCATCTCGATTGCCAAGACAAGGTCTAATTAGGAGGTGGTGCACTATAGTCTTTATTGGATTGCCCAAAGCCATGAACCAACTGTGGACAATTTATCTATTTACAAGAAACTCATGACTTGTATCTACTGTGCAACTCCTAATGCACCAAAGACATGTACAATGTAAGAGACATGGGTTGAATACTCAAATCAATGTCAATATACCAAAAAGATAGCAAAAGAATAGTTAAGTCTAACTTTGTTACATCATGTCTTGCTTTTTTTAGGGCTCAATCCTAACAAAATCAAGTTGAGTACAAGCTATAACATATATGATACTCCCCATTGTAGAAATGTCAAGTTGAATTTGTGGCACTTGACATTTCAGGAAAGAACTATCTATCTTAGATCCTTGATGCTGAAATACATCTTGATGCACTGAATCTTGGAGCTATGATCAAAAAAGGAAATCAAGCATACCTGCAGGATCGTGCAAAAGCACTGATTTTCCTTTGTCATCATCTCCATGAAGGTTTAAAAAATGAGTATCTTATAGTAAAGGACCCTTTTACTCTATGGAGTAATTTGAAGGAAAGATATGACCACCAAAAAACTATGATTCTCCTAAAAGCTCAATATGATTGGATGCACTTGAGGTTGCAGGATTTTAAAACTATTAGTGAATATATCTCCACACTTTTCACAATCAGCTCTCAATTAAAGTTGTGTGGAGAAAAAAAATAATAGAAAAAAACATGTTAGAAAAAACTTCTACTACATTTCATGCGTCGAATGTGCTCTTGCAGCAACAATATCGAGAGTGTAGATTTATAAAATGCTCTGAATTAATATCATGTCTTCTTGTTGCTGAACAAAATAATGAGTTTTTAATTAGAAATCACTAGTCTCGTCCAACTGGATCTAAGTCATTCCCTAAAGTGAATGCAATATTGTCCCAAACTATGGATGTGGACGTGGTCATGGTCATGGAAGGAATCCCCAATACCATGGTTATGATGGTAATAATTCATCAAATTCTCAGAAAATGAAAGTCTAATTGCACCACTAGAAGTGGAATAATACTAAGGCAAAACAAGAAAATGGGAAGTGTTTATAAGATAAACCTCCTAAAAACCATGAGAATAATTGTTATAGATATGGTACAAATGGGCATTGGTCGTTTACCTGTTGTACGCCCAAACATTTGGTCGACCTTTACCAAACATCAATAAAAGCAAAAGGAAAAGGATAGAAATGAACTTTACCGATGCTGATGGATTAGACCTAACCTACTATAAAATTGATTTCTTTGGAGGTTCTAATGAAAAAAAATAGACCATTTAATAAATGATGAAAATATTAACATTGATTGATGTTACTTTATATAGCAAATAATATATTATTATGTCTTATATTCACATCTGATTTTCTTTTGTTATTTACATTATGCCTTGTTTTCTTAATATTAGTTATATCTAAAATTCATGTGTTATTTGGTCTCAAAATGAATGAGGATGATGTATGTCTCACAGACTGTGCAACCACACACACAATTCTTTGAAATAAAAGATATTTCCTTGAATTGACATTGATAAAAGCTAATGTAAGTACCATATTTGGAACTACAAACTTAGTTGAAAGCTTTGGAAGAATAAACATAATGCTACCAAATGGAACTAGATTCCATATAAATGATGTTTTATATTTTAGAAATTCTAAAAGAAATTTGCTCAATTTTAAAGATATCCACAGAAATAGATATCATATTGAAACTATGAATGAAGATAATGTAGAATATCGTTACACTACTTCCATTATATCTGGCCAGAAGCTTATAATGGAAAAACTCTTGACTTTCTCCTTTGGTATCATACAACTATAAAGCCTATTGAATCATATGTTGTCAGGAACCAAATGTTCAAGAACCCAAAAGTTTTTGTCCTATGGCATGACAAGCTAGGTCACCTAGGGTCTTCAATGATGTGTCAAATAATCAAACACTCGTATGGGCATCCACTAAAGAACTAGAAGATTCTTTTGCCCAATGAATACTCATGTGCTGCCTGCTCACAAGGTAAATTGATAGTCAAACCATCTTTTACTAAAGTCATATATGAGTCACCAGTCTTTTTAGAAAGAATACACGGGGACATATATGCGCCTATCTATCCACCATGTGGACCATTATGTTATTTTATGATCTTAATAGATGCTTCTACTAGGTGGTCACATGTTCTACACGTAACATTGCCTTTGCTAGACTCATTGCACAAATGATCAGATTACAAGCACAACTTCCATATTATCCAATTAAGACAATACGTCTCGATAAAGCTGGTGAATTTACTTCTCAAATATTCATTGACTATTGCATGTTAGTAGGGATAAATATTGAGCATCTTGTTGCTCATACTCATACCCAAAATGGTTTAGTAGAATCCTTCATCAAATGTCTCCAATTAATAGTTCGACCATCACTAATGAAAACCAAATTACCTACCTTTGCCTAGGGACATGTTGTTATGCATGCTATAACTTTAGTTTGTATTTGACCTACAACTTACCATGAATCCTCCACTTCACAACTTGTGCTTGGAAAACAACCAAATATCTCTCACTTACGAATTTTTGGTTGTGCAGTATATGTACTAATTATACCTACACAATGCACCAAAATGGGTCCCCAACAAAGACTTGGGATTTATTTAGGTTTTGATTCTCCATCTATCATAAGATATCTTGAACCTTTAACAGATGATATTTTTACAATCCCCTTTGTACATTGTCATTTTAATAAGAGTGTTTTCCCGTCATTAGAGGAAGAAAAGTCGATTCTTGAAAAACGACAAGAAATTACTTGGAACGCATCTACTATGTCCCAGCTCAACCCTCGTACAAATCAGTGTGAAATAGAAGTTCAAATGATTATTCATTGCAAAATCTTGCAAATTAACTACCAGATGCATTCATTGATACAAAGAAAGTGACAAAGTTGCATATCCCAACTACAAATAATCTAGCAAGGATTGATGTCCTTGTAGGATAGTTAACAAATGAATTTAAGATACGCCTAAAGTGTGGTAGATATTTCGGCTCAAATGATGTAACTCCCCGAAATAGGAGAACACAAGAAAAACTTGGCACTCTAGAAAAGGCCATCAAAATGATGAATTAATTTAAAATCGATAAATCTATAGCCCCATAAGAGGCACATATTGAACAAGAAGCCCTTGAAGAGGCACATATTGAACAAAAAGCCCTTAAAGAGGCACAGGTACCTGAAAATTGTGAGATTTCAGTAAGTTATGTGCACATGGGAAAAAAAATGGGATCGAAATAATATTGTTATTAACAATATTTTCATTTTCCAAGGGGCATCGGATATCATAAGAAATGATAAAGATCTTGAACCTTGAAATGTGGAAGAATGCTGACATAGAAATGATTGGCCAAAACGGAAAAAAGCTATGCAGGCAGAGTTAAACTCATTAACAAAATGAGAAGTTTTTGGACTTATAGTCCAAACACTTGAAGATGTAAAGCCTGTTGGGTACAAATGGGTATTTGAACGAAAGCATAATGAGAATAATGAGATCATAAGATATAAAGCGGGATTAGTAGCACAAGAGTTTTCGTAGAGACATGGTATTGACTACGAGGAAACATACTCCCTCATCATAGACGTAATCACATTTCATTTCTTAATTAGTTTGGTAGTCTCAGAATGATTGGATATACGTTTCATGGATGTTATTACAACATATTTATACGAATCTATGGATAATGATATATACATGAAAATCCCTGAAGGATTTAAATTGCCTAAAACAAATAGTACAAAGCCTCGTAGCGTGTACTCAATCAAGTTACAATGATCTTCATATGGATTAAAGCAATCCAAGCACATGTGGTACAATCGCCTTAGCAAATACTTGCTAAAAAAAGGGTATGTGAATAACCCTATATGTCCATGCATCTTCATTAAGAAATCAAAAACCGAATTTACAATTATTGCAGTGTATATTGATGGCTTAAATCTTATTAGAACTCCTAAAGAGCTCACAAAAACAACAAATTACTTGAAAAAGGAATTTGAGATGAAAGATCTTGGAAAAACAAAATTTTATCTTGGCTTGCAGATTGAGTATTTTCCAAATGGAGTTTTAGTACATCAATCAACATACATTAAGAAAGTTTTGAAGCGTTTTTATATAGATAAAGCGCATCCTTTAAGTTCTCCAATGGTTGTCCAATCACTTAACGTGAAAAATGACTCATTTCGTCCTTACGAAAAAAATGAAGAATTACTTGGTCCTAAAGTACCATATCTTAGTGCTATTGGTGCACTTATGTATCTTGCCACTTGTACACATCCAGATATTGCTTTTTCTATCAATTTATTAGCAAGATAAAGTTCCACTCCAACTCGAAGACATTAGAATGGTATCAAACATATATTGTGTTATCTTCGCAGAACTACGGATATAATTCTATTTTACTTGAGGCAACCAAAGTAACAATTGCTTGGATATGCAAATACAGGATATCTTTCAAATCCATATAAATGTAGGTCACAAACAGGGTATGTGTTTAATTGCAATAGTATTGTTATTTCATGGAAATCTATCAAACAAACAATGGTGGCCACATCATCAAATTATTCAAAAATACTGGCAATTCATAAAGCAAGTCGTGAATGTATATGGTTGAGATCTATGATCCAACGTATTCAAGAAGCATGTGGACTCTCCTCTATCAAAGGCAACCCAACAATATTATTTGAAGATAATGTTGCATGCATTGCATAAATAAAATGGGGTTATATTAAAGGAGATAAAACTAAACACATTTCACCAAAATTCTTTTGTACACATGAACTTCAGAAGAGTAGTGAAATTGATGTGCAATAAATACACTCAAGTGACAATCTAGCAAATTTATTCACAAAGTCATTGCCAACCTCAACATTCAAGAAATTAATACAAAATATTGGAATGCGTCAACTCAAGGATATCAACATAAGGGGGAGTATGCTTGTAAAAGGGTGTTAGTGTATTGTGCTCTTTTTCCCTTCATCCATGTTTTATCCTACTAGGTTTTATTGGCAAGGTTTTTAACGAGGCAATCCTAACATACCAAAAGCAACTTAAAGAATTATAAGAATATTGTATTCTTTTTCTTTCACTAGGTTTTTCCCATAGGGTTTTTTATTAATAAAGTTTTAATGAGACATATTCTTCTAATGTGGTGGACATCTAAGGGAGTGTTATAACTAAAACAATTAATGCCACCACATTAATTATAATAAATGTTAATTAAATATTATTTATGACTTTCATTAATACTCATTAATGTACATCCCAGCAAGAAAGAAATTTCTCTCATTCTCTTTGTCTTTCATTTTCTCAACTCTCTTTTCTGATTCCTTCCTCCCATTATATATATTGTTAAAATAATATATATTTTATCTCTAGTTCAGTTGTGTTGCATTTTTCCTCATTTTACAACAAAAGCAAAGTTATAAAAATCCCTTATTTTTTTGTGACATATGGTTACATGGTTTCCGTAATTTTTTCCCCTTTTGAAATTCTCCTTGGTTCACTATTCAAATGGATATCTTTGGATTTTATCCACTTGTGGGATGAAATTCCAAAGTTTGAATTATGGGAGTATTGTTCTCTCTATTTATACTACATAGAAAAATGCGCAAAATTGTAGTTTAGATATTCATTGCATTAAATTGGGAATCAAATTTTACCAAATCCTATGAGAAATAATTTATTTTAATTAATTTTTTAATATTCATATTATATGGAAGAGTAAACAAAACGGGACTTCAATTATTCATTGCACTGATAGGGAATCAATATCTTTAAAGTGTATAAATACCATATTTGAAAGTAAAAATTGTATTTTTCCCTTTTGAATAAATAAAAGTTTAGTCTTTCTTTAACCATATATATAAGCTCTTTTATTACAGATCTTTAGACTCTGTTGGACAACTACTTTCAAAAATAATTTTTTATTTTTAGAACAAAAAAAAATTGAAAAACACGTTTAACAATCAAAAAAACTGTTTTATGTTTTCTATTATCAAGAACAGAAAATATGGTATTATTAAAAAATATTTTTTAGTTGTTTTCAATTATTTTCACCTTTTTTTTTAGAGTTTTTTTAAAATAATAATATAAATTAAAAATAAAGTTTTAGACATAAAAAATATTTTTAAAACATATTTAAAAATATAAAAAACAGATTAAAAACATTTCAAGTTCTTAAATAGACTTTTGTCTTACAAAATATCATAAAACAATTTTTAAAAATTGTTTTGAAAAACAATTTTTAAAAATTGTTTTGAAAAACTATTTTTCAGAACTATTTTAAAAAACAGTTAACAAACAAGGCTTTAATTACCTACCTATATTATACCTACAATAATATAGACTTAAAATACAATTTTTTATAATAAATAAAATAGTGTATTATTGATTGTGATGATAGAGCTTTGATGAGATATGTGTAAGAAAAAAAAAGTAAAAAAAAAATATATAAAAATGAGACAAAAATGAGAATAGATTTATATATTTTAGAAAGAAAATACATTTATTAGAGTTCGGTTTGAGATTTTTTTTTTAAATTAGGTCGAATTTTGGATAGAGTTAGATATTGTCTTTTTAAGTTTTTTTTTTTTTCTATTTTTTGTTTTTAATATGTATATAGAATTATAGCAACTTCAGTTGTGAAAAAATAAGTTATAAAATTTATAATATCAATGTAATTATAAAATATATTTATATTTAATATAATTTTAAAAAATTTTAAAAACTAAAATGGAGCATGGCATAACAAGTATGAGAAGTTGTTATACTTGTCCTACCTCGTCCTGTCCCATCTAATTTTTTGTTGGGACAAAAATGAGAATAGATTTATATATTTTACAATAAAAATACATTTATTAGAGTTAGGTTTGAGATTTTTTTGGAAAACAACTCGAATTTTGGACAGAGTTAGATATTGACTATTTAATTTTTTTTTTTTAATATGTATATAGAATTATAGAAAATTCACTTGTGAAAATATAACTTATAAAATTTATAATATCAATTTAATTATAAAATATATTTATATTTAATATAATTTAAATTTAAAAAAAAAACTAAAATGGAACATGACATAACAAGTATGAGAAGTTATTATACTTGTCCTACCGTGCCCTGTCCCATCTAATTTTTTGTTGGGACAAAAATGAGAATAGATTTATATATTTTAGATTGAAATTACATTTATTATAATTAGGTTTTAGATTTTTTTGGAAATTAGGTCGAATTAGGACGTAATTAGATATTGCCTTTTAAAAAAAAAAATCTCTATTTTTTGTTTTTAATATGTATATAGAATTATAGCAAATTCACTTGTGAAAAAATAAGTTAGAAAATTTATAATATCAATATAATTATAAAATATATTTATATTTAATATAATATAATTTTTTTTTTAAAACTAAAATGGAACATGACATAACAAGTATGAGATTTTTTTGAAAATAATTTAGGATAGAGTTAATATTGCCCTTTTAATTTTTTTTTTTTCTATTTTTTGGTCTTAATATGTATATAGAATTATAGCAAATTCACTTGTGAATAAAATAAGACCGAGCCGCACTCTCCACTCGGAAACTAAGTTATCAATTGTTTTCCATGGAAAGGTAGAAAGTTTATAGATGTAGGAGTACCTAGATGCCTTTCCCATATTCAATTCCATCCAAGAGGAGATGTGTTCGAGTTCAACCCCTACAACAACTCTTGCTCACCACCCTCCAACATAAAGTGATTCCCCTCCCTACTAATTGTTGTCTATTCTCCAGTGTTTTGCTTTAGTTGCCCTTTTGTTTTCTAGTTGTTTTTTTGAATTATTCTTTTTATTATTTTTTACTATGATTACCTATTATATTTTGATTTAATTTTTTTGCAATAAATTTTAAAAACATAAGTGTAAAAATATCGCAATTTTTAAAATTTTAAATTAATTTGTAAATTATAAATTATGAAAAGTAATAATTTATATTTTGTAGATAAATCTAGCAATATCAATTGAATAAAATGATGAAGATAGATTAAAACAACTACGAATGATAATGGGATAAGTTTTTTCTGATACTCACTTAATCTTATCCCTAATACGGGTTTGAAATTTAAATAAATGGGTTTGGAAAAAGTTTGAGATTTTTTTTAAAACTCGGACGAATTGTTTGAATATTGTCTTATCCCATCCCACCCTGATAATAAAATATTTTTTAATAAAATAAGTTATAAAAATATAATTATTTAATTATTTATAAAATTATTTTATTTTAATATAATTAAAAAAACTTTAAAAATAAAAAATAAAAAAAATAAAAAAGTTAAACTGGGCGATGTAGGACAAGGCATATATGTGAATTTCTCATATCCACGTCACCTTGTTCTGTTTAATTTTTTTAATGGGGTAGAGATAAGAATTATTTTGAATAAACGGAATGATGTTAGGATGGGACAACCTCTTTTGAACTCTCACCATTCTCATCCCTAAAAACAACCCACAAAGATTAAAAATAAATTTTAAAACCCACAAAAATTAAGACACCAATTTTAACGTGGGAAACTCTATAATTTAAAGGGAAAAACTATGGGCTACAATTTACTCAAAACTTTCAATCATAAAAATTAACAAGGTACAATGAGTTCTTTTTTAGCAATAAACTAGAGACGATCATTCATCAACAACTCACCCAAGTATGAATTGCAATATTAAACAAAAAATAAAAATAAAAATAACACCAAAATAGAAAAGAAGATCAACGGTCCAAACCAATAGAAACATAGCTTAGATTGTCAACATTAACATCAAGAAATTTCATGAACATTGAAATAAGATACATCCTTAGATCTTGTGTCCTTCATAGGACACAAACCCACGAAACCCCAATTTTTTACTGTTCTCCTCTAGCTTTTCTTTGTTTTCCCCCTTGTTGGGCACCTCACACGCTCCTTTGTCTCCCTTAAGTCTCACAACACCGTTTTATTTTCCTTTTTTTTTTTTTTTTTGTTGTTTTACTTTTTTTATTAAGTGAGTGGATCCCACCACCTCCACTTAATAATTTCTTCCTCTCAACTCACATGGAGGAAGGCTTCCCAAAACCTATTACTACAAAGAATAAGCTGTTCCTTTGAAAAAATCTTGGTCATCATATCCGAGCCATTATCATTAGTTTGGATTTTATCAAGCTATAATAACTTCAACTCCAACTGATCTCGAATCCAATGGTATATTATATTAGGTCTATATGCTTCCATCATGAGTGAGTGATCCTTACTTTTCATGTTTGGTTGAAGGTTAATAGCCTAAACTTATATTAAAAGAATTTTGATACATCCTTAACAAAATATGAATACTAACTAGCAATCATTTGATATTAATCAATGAGAATCATCCACTTCTCATTGTATCGTGATGCTTGGCTAAGGGTTAAGAACCTGAACGTATAGTACATTCTTCATAAAATTTCGATACATCCTAAACTTATATTAAAAGAATTTTGATACATCCTTAACAAAATATGAATACTAACTAGAAATCATTTGATATTAATCAATGAGAATCATCCACTTCTCATTGTATCGTGATGCTTGGCTAAGGGTTAAGAACCTGAACGTATAGTACATTCTTCATAAAATTTCGATACATCCTGAAACAAAATTGATGCATTCTTAAGGAAATGTAGTTAATATATTTTATATGAAAAAAGGTAGATTGTATGAACGTCTACAAGTTATTTAATAGTAATTGATGAAATTTATCAATTTCTCATTGCCCCATCATGCATGGCTGAGGGTTAATAACCTCAACTCATGTCAAAATGACTTAGGTACATCTTTCATAAGCTTTGATACGTTTTTAAGAAAATCTAATATATTTTACATAAAAAGAGGTACATTGCATAAACATTATGTCCATATATCATTTGACATTAATTAATAAGAATAGCTTATTTTTAACATATTTGTTTATAACTAGTATCAGTGTTAGACCAAGGTTTGATTAATTTTAATTTCGATAATAACAAAATAAGGTTTGAAACTAATGGTTTATATCTAACTATGTTTAAGTAAGAATATCATAAAAAATGTAATAAAAATATATAAAGTCAAAGAGAAATCAAGAACAAGGAGGAAACCTAAAAGAGAAGATCAATCAATACCATTTGTCTAGAACCTCTTCCTAAGATTGTTGGTGCATGAAGATTGTGCATTTTATTTCTCACTTAAGCATCTAAAATCATCAAAGTGCAAACTTATTTTCAATTCTTTTATAAATTGGACAAAAAAATAATTAGTTAATTGATCAAACCTAACATGAGTTTAACGACTAGTTTGAACTTTTAACTCTTATTTAAAAATTATAAACTCGTTGTTTTGTATGAGGAAGAGTTATAATCATTCTTGAATATTATTTTATTCTTTGCCCACCTCACTATATTAATAATATTTTTATAACTTTAAGAAATGAATGGATAATTTTTTTTTTTTTACAAAATTATATAACTATTTAAAAATATAACTACAATAATACTATAGAAGGTTTGTGGGTTATTGAATTCAATCTCATTATTTTATTATAAATAAAATACTCTTATTTCTATTTTTAAAATTTATAAATTTCATCTTTCACTTTTTTTTTATGTTGTAATCGTTAATTAGTATGATGAGAAAATAATAAAAAATGGATAAAAATAAATTTTATCCATTATTATAGCTAAAATTTATTTCTAAATATCTAATAAAATAAATATTATAAAATTATTTGGCTATTTTTGGTTTCCAGAAAGCATTAAGGACAGGAAAAAAAATGTATAATTAAAACTAATTCTAAATTTATACATTTTTTAATGATTTAATATTTATATCAATGAGTTAAGATAATTGAAATGAGTTTGAAATAATAAATAAAAATAATTTATTGACTTTAAATTTTTTTTTTTTTTCTACTTTTCCTATTTATTTTCTTTCTCTTAAATTTTTCGGAACCAAACATTGCCTTTATGTCTTTTTTCATAAAGAGTCAAATAGATTAAAACAAACAAAAAAAAAAGTTTTCAAATAAATTAAAAAGACATTGTGATTTATTTATTAGGTGCAATTATACACGTATACGCTCTATTAAAAAAAAGACATTTTCAATAACCCAAGGATTTGCTTTTCAAAACAAGTTGGGTTAAATTGATTTTGGGTTTCCTGTGTTTTTTTTTTTGGTTTTTTTTTCATTTTAAGAATTATGTAAATATGTTGCATTATGAAACAAAGGAAGAAAATAGAACCCAAAAATGACCATATCAGGAAAAGTACATTTTGACAAAAAATTCCCCCCTCCCCCACACATGCACTGGAACAGTGTCCTCCAGACTTTACTCGAAAATGTCCTTCAACTAATTAATACCTTTTTTTCCTCACTTGAACGACCCAATTTTTGGGCCTCCCCCACCTTTTTTTTTTTTTTTTTTTCCTTCTTTTTTCTGTTTTCTTTTTTGCCTCCCTATTCTCACATTCTCACAAAATTAAATTAAGTTTTATATTACAATTATATAAATTAAATTTTTCTCTTTTTTTTTAATACTTTGATTTTAATTAATTTTATAAAACAATTCTCATCTTTTTGAGAATCTACTTAATTAAAAAAACAAACATATTATTTATTTCATTTTCTTTATTAAAAAATTATTTTAACATCATGTGTAATTAATACATTAAAATAAATTAGTTTTTAATATGAAAATATACTCACCTATAATAATTAATAATCTAATAAATAAATAAACATATACTAATATTTTAAATAATATTGATTTCAAATATATATATATATATATATATATATATATATATATATATATATAGGTAATATTTTATTTTGTTTCACATTCATAATATTTTTATATTTATAATATTTATAATTCTTATATTATGGATTTCATTTTTTAAATTCTTTATTTTTAAATTTTTTATAGAATATTAAACCTAAATTTTTTTAAAATAAAAATAAAAAAACTCAATCCACATGTGTTGAAACTAAATTTTTTGTTTTCTTCAAAATAAAAAAAGAAAAATAACATTAGAAAAATATTAACTTGCCTTTAATTTCATTTAATAAAAAAAAATTAGTAATTGATCATTTTTAAGAGCATTTAATTTTAAAAACAATATTTGAAGGTAGATAAAATTATTAAAAGTCTTTGCATTAAATTCTTTTAATATAAAGTCACAATCCCATCATATTACATTAAAAAAAAAAACTAATGCTTTTTATTAAATATGTAAAAAGTACATTTTTGTTTAATTAAAAATTTAAATTATTAAAATTATTTTTATTTTAAAAAATAATGATTTTTAAAAAGTACATTATGCGTTTTTTTGACATATTATTTAATAATCATTGTCAAAGTCATAACATTAACAATAAAAAAAAAACTTAATAAGTTAGTACATTTTCTTATCTACAATAGTACTTTTAGTCATTGACATTGTTACTTTTAGATAAAAATAATGTTACTATCTTCAATGAAATATTTAATATAGAGGTTAAAATAGTAATAAATGATAAATAGGTATTTACATTGATACTTTTAATTATTAGCATTGTTACTTTTAGGTTAAAAAAATTGTTACTATCTCCAATGACATGCATGTTTGATGTAAAGGTTCAAGTGATGATGAGTGATATGACAACTATGTTTGTGGATCCAATCAAGTGTACTTGTCAGGGGAGGACACTATTAAAAGGGGGATTTTTTTTTTGGATCAAACTATACTTTCTCTTAAATGGCCTTTTTTTTTTTTTTTGTTTTGTTCTCTTCTTTTATTTCATAATGCACCATATTTACATAATTTTTTCTTTTTTTTTCATATTTTATTTTCGATTGAGAAACCTATGAAGATGTTCTACGATAATCAGTCAGCCATAAGCATTGCTAAGAATCTAGTTTATCATGATAGGACAAAACCTATGGAGATAAATTGTCACTTCATAAAGGAAAAAATAAAGGAAGGGATAAATTCAGATAGTATACACACCAACATGCCTTCAAATAGCAAATATCCTCACTAAAGCTCTATCGAGGATCAACTTTGAAAATTAGGATACTAAGCTAGGTTTGATCACATCTACAACCCAACTTGAGGGGGAGTATGGAAATCTTTCAGTTATTAGTCTAATTTCTCGGAGTTTTACAGTTATAAATTAATTGATTGTGTTTGGTATTATCTATAATAAGGAGATTTTGGTGGCATGTTACTCCATCTCATAGTTATTTTGTTTCTTAAAATTAGAGAATCTTTCTAGGTAAGTTAGCAAATGTATCACGTGAATAATGGGATGGTATTTTCAGCCACTCCATTATTTATAGTGGTGTATTTTCTTCTCTATTCAAAAAATGAAAAATATAATCATTTTTTCCTTCTCATATTTCTTCAAAATTTTAGCCCAAGATTTCACTCATTTCGCACAAGATAGTTCAGGGGCGACCAATAAAAAACTGGCTTTAGTTTTACCAAATAAACAGCAAGACCCGACATCCCATCAAATCAACATAATTGAATTTAGGCATGATCATTGCACATCATTTGCACTTGGACATTAACACAAATAATCAAACAATCAACATAGCTAAGTTTAGGCAAGATCCTTGCACATCATTTGCACTTCGACATTAACATAAATAATTAAACAACAAAATCACAGGTACAGAGTTTTGGAATATACAATTAAAATATGTCAATAGGCAAAACATGAGATTGAACAAAGAGCCAGCTTTAATGAGTCATCTATTTATTTCCTATCATATTATCAACATCAATTGACAAATGTTTATCTTTCTTTTAGATCTATTATTATGGAGAATTGTGTTTTCAACCCAGCTAAGTTGGGTAATTCAGGTAAGGTCCTCCCATCACTCATAATTAAACTCAAAACCCAATAAAATAGTAGAAATTGAGAGAAAGGATATTGTTTTTAAAAAATCCCTAAAATACCTTTGACTATTAAATGAAAAAACTAACCAATAACCTCACCTTTCTCATTCTCTCTTTGACTCTTTTGCCCTTCTCTCACCTATTTAATAGTAGAACCAACTTGAATCATTTTTCTTCATCAAATTGAACATGAAAGATGGTTAAAAATTATTATTGCCAAATGTATTTTTGAAGTGAACAACTTTTAAATACCTCATCAAATATTATTCTTTTTTCAAACTTACATAATATATAATAAATATTTTTAAAATATGTTGAAAACTTACATAATATTTAATAAATATTATTCTTTATTTCAAACTTATATTATTTCTCATATATATTAAATAATTTTTAAACACCTCATAAAATATTAGTATTATTTATTTGTTCTAACTTGTAAATTAGATATCATCAAATATTATATTTTTTCAAATTTATAGAACATATAATAAATACTTTTTAAATACCTCATAAAATATTTTTTTTCTAACTTGAAAATTAGACACATGATGTTTATTATTTCTCACATTATTTCGAAAATAATGTAAACACTTACATGCATATATATATATATATATATATATATATAATATTAATCAAGAAGACAATATTTTGAAGACTAATTTACCAACCTTTCAATAATTTTGAAATTGTAAATAGGGTAATTGGCCGAATTAAAGTCTTTAAAATATTCAAAATTTCTTCATTCCAAAATTACCTAATTGCTCTTCACACTAATCCTAAATATTTTTGAATAAAAATTTAAATATTTAAAACTATTAAAATAAATACTTTCTTATTAAAGTAATTTTTTCAAAGTAATAAGATAAAAATTATGAAATCTTCAAAACTATAATTACAACAAATATTTTTAATTTTAAAACTAATTTCATAATTTAAATTAATTATTTAAAAAAATAAAAATGTTATAAAAATAATTTTTGTTTATTTTTAATTCCATTTAAATATGATTTTTTTAATCTCTACTAATAACAATGAAATTACATTTATAAAGAAAAAATAGTAAAAATATATATTTCATTTAGTTTACTTATAATGAACAATTCAAACATGATTGATTTTTAATTTTATTTCATATATGTTAATTTTTGTAGGGAATGTCTTAATGACATAGTTTGGTAAAAAAAGAAAAAAAGAAAAAACTATCGTCTTAATATCAAACTCAAGTTGTTTAAAAATTGTACAAAACCTATTAGGATCCTTGTACGTACACTTAGCACATTTCCCTTGTACAATTAGTGTAATACCCTTGTACAATGACACAAATTTCATATCTCTTCTAAGTTATATGTCCATGTAGGTGTATTAATCATATTTTCAATGGTTTGATTGAGAAAATGGTGGATGAATTAGGGTCAATTTTTTTCCCCAAATATCATTATTAGGAAAAATATTGGAATTTTCATGTGAGAGTTAAATAAAGTGCATGACATAGGTGTATAATCCTTGGGTGACAAGGAAAATAAAAAAGTGGTTTAGAATTGATTAAAATCATTCACAAAGGGTAATTTTGTACACCTTTGTACAATTAGTACATTTCCTTTATACAGTTAGTGTAATACCCTTGTACAATGGTACAAATTTCATATCCCTCTTAAGTTATGTGTCCACATAAGAGTGTTTAACCATATTTCCAATGGTATAGTTGAGAAGATGGTGGATGACTTAAGGTCAAATTTTTTTTTCCCAAACATCAATATTGGGGAAAGTATTGGAATTTTCATGCGAAAATTAAATAAAGTGCATGACATATGTGTACAATTCGTGAGTGATAAGAAAAATAAAGGAATGACTCATAATCAATTATAATCTTTCACAAAGGGCAGCCTTATACACCTTTGTACACTTGGTACATTTCCTTTATATAGTTAATGTAATACAATTGTATAGTGGTGCAATAAATAAATAATTTTTTTTATTTTCATATAAAAAAATAGTGTTAAACAAGGTTTTCAATTTTAATTTTTAAAAATAGTTTTCATTTTTTAATTAAACGTATTTTCAAAAAGAGACAATATAGAAAATAAAAATTATTTTAAAAAAAAAAAAAACTAGAAAAATATTTAAAACCAAACTCAAATATAATCTATATAATTTTTAATTACTTATTTTCATCTAAAATAAGTAAATATACCTTTCAACCCTTTTATATAAGAAAAACTCAATCTCTACTATGTATTGATATAATCCACTTTTAAAATTAGGTCATATGAAAACATTTTAATTGAGTACTTAAAATAAAAACTCTCCATCTGTCTTCTTTCTTTCTTTTTCATTTTCTTATTTTAATAAATTTTCAATTAATTCAAATCATTAAAAAAAATCCTTAATAAACAAATTTGTAATATTTCATATAACTTATTACTAAAAGTCATGTTCAAAAAGTTATTAAAATAAGGAAGAAAGAAGATTTAAAAAAATTAAACTTTTTATTTTATAATAGTAAAAAAAAAAAAAAAAAAAAAAAAAAAAAAAAAAAAAAACTTTAAAATACTTTTTAGTATAAAAAATTAAAATAGTGAATATATTTATTTTAATCATTAAATTATTTACTTCTAAAATGTAAAAGATAAAAATAAATGTAAAAGATAATTTTTTATTTATTTAAATTAATATTTTTTTAGAAAGTATTTTTCAAAATAGTCTTTGAATCATTAATATAATTTTTTTTATTTATAATTTAAAAATAAAAAATAATTTTGATTTTTCAATTATTTATAAAAGAGTTTAAAAAAATAATGAAAAATCCAAAAATGGTTAAATAAAAAAAATAGTGGCATGTGAAGAGTGATAGAATGAAGACAAAAATGAGTCAAATGAGTATTTTTGTCAATTACTATCTCGTATCCTTATAATCAATTATGGGTTGTTGGAGGACCTTACGTTAATTATCAAGTTAGGTTGAAAACACAATTGTCCCTTAAAAATAAGTTGTCAAGACAAATTGACAAATACACCTGATTGGACCCATGTACATAGATGTCATATCACCCATCACCACTTCAACCTTTACATCCAACATGCATGTCATTAGAGATAATAACAAATTTTTTACCTAAAATTAACAATACTAATAACTAAAAGTATCAATATAAATACCTATTTATCATTCATCACTGTTTTAACCTCTATATTAAATATATCACTGAAGATAATAATATCGTTTTTACCCAAGTAATAATGTCAATAACTAAAAGTACTGTTGTAGATAACAAAATGTACTAACTTATTAAGTTTTTTATTGTTAATATTATGACTTTGACAATGATTGTTAAATAATATGCCCAAAAAAACACATAATGTACTTTTTAAAAACATTATTTATTAAAATAAAAATAATTTTAATGATTTAAATTTTTTAATTAAATAAAAATGTACTTTTTTACATATTTAATAAATAAAAACATTAGTTTTTTTTTAATGTAATATGATGGGAATTGTGAATTTATATTAAAAAAATTTAATGCAAATACTTTTAAAATTTTAATTTTATCTACCTTCAAATATTGTTTTAAAATTAAATGCTCTTAAAAATGATCAATTACTAATTTTTTTGTTAAATGACATTAAAGGCAAGTTAATTGTGGACCCCGCATTTCGGCTTATGCGTTCCCCACTCGATGGCGAGCTCACATTTTTATTTGAAAAATTGGTTTTATTCATTGTTTTTAAAAAAAATGACTTGGAGTCGCCACTTACTTTTGTTTTATTTTAAAAGGGCAAACAAAATAAGAAAGAAAACCCTAAGTGTGACTCCTAAAGGAAAACAGGTCTGTGAAAAATTAAATAAGGATTGAAGTTAAAGTAAATGAAATAATAGGTAAATAAGCGAATTAAATAATAAATATAACGAAAATAATAATAATTGAGTAAATAAATATGGGAATTGAGAGATTGAATTTATGGATTTGGTAATTTGAAAGATTAAACAAGGATTGAATTTTAAAATAAATGAATAAATAGGTAAATGTGCAAAATGAATGACAATTTTAATGGAAATGATAATAATTAAGTGAGTAAATACGGGAATTGAGAAATTGAATTTATGAATTTGGTAATTTGAGAAATTAAATAAGGGTTGAATTTCAAATAAATGGATAAATAAGTGAATAAATGAATTAAATGAGAATTATAATGGAAATGATAATAATTAAGCAAATAGAGACGGAAATTGAGGAATTGAATTTACGAATTTGGTAATTTGAGAAATTAAATAAGGGTTGAATTTTAAATAAATGAATAAATAGGTGAATAAACGAATTAAGTGATAATGATAACAATTAAGCAAATAGACACGGAAATTGAGGAATTGAATTTATGAATTTGGTAATTTGAGAAATTAAATAAGGGTTGAATTTCAAATAAATGAATAAATAGGTGAATAAACGAATTAAATGATAATTATAACAATTAAGCAAATAGGTACGGAAATTGAGGAATTGAATTTATGAATTTGGTAATTTGAGAAATTAAATAAGGGTTGAATTTCAAATAAATGAATAAATAGGTGAATAAACGAATTAAATGATAATGATAACAATTAAGCAAATAGACACGGAAATTGAGGAATTAAATTTATGAATTTGGTAATTTGAGAAATTAAATAAGGGTTGAATTTTAAATAAATGAATAAATAAGTGAATAAACGAATTAAATGATAATTATAACAATTAAGCAAATAGGTACGGAAATTGAGGAATTGAATTTATGAATTTGGTAATTTGAGAAATTAAATAAGGGTTGAATTTTAAATAAATGAATAAATAGGTAAATAAACGAATTAAATGATAATAATAATGATAACAATTAAGCAAATAGATATGGAAATTGAGGAATTGAATTTAGAAAAATTATACGAGAATAGGATTTTTGAATAATAATAATAATAATAATAATAAAGGAACGGGAATTAATAATAACAATAATGATGATGATAATAATAATAATAATAGGGATCGGAATTAATAATAATAATAATAATGATGGTAATAATAATAATGATAGGAATGGGAATTAATAATAATAATAATAATAATGACAATAATAATAATAATAGGAATGGGAATTAATAATAATAGCAATGATGGAAAAAGTATACGAGAATAGGATTTTTGAAGAACAATAACAATAATAATAATAATGAGAATTAATAATAATAACAATAATAATAATAATAATAGGAATGAGAATTAATAATAATAACAATAATGAAAAAATTATACGAGAATAGGATTTTTGAAGAATAATAATAGTAATAAAAATAATGAGAATTAATAATAATAACAATAATAATGATGATAATAATAATAAAGGGAACGGGAATTTCGGAAAATTGAGCTTGGGTATTGAAGTATGAGGGATAATAAAAATAGATAGATGAATGAAAGAATGGCTGATTACATAAGTGATAAATGAAAAGGATATGGCAGTTGTGGTTGGCCAAAGGAGGCCATGCATAAATAGGGTCGTGCATGTGGGCCTGGGATACACGCGTCCTTGCACCACAAATCTTCTAGTAGAAATGAGACTCCACCTCTACACCCCACTGCCTTAGCATTCTCTTTTGAAAAACAAAAAAACTCACAAGCCTTTGCTCTCCCGAACCCACTTCCCGATTCCGGAACCCGAAATAAATGATTCAACAACCAACACATTTCTGCCAACGAGCTCCAATTTATTAGTTCCTGTCATTGCCGAATCTGCAAAGCCGCGCTTCCAGATCGAGAATGGCGCCTTCATCCTCACCGGTGGTGACGGCAATCTCTTCAAGCTTGACGATCGGACCACCTGTGCACCGGCGCCCTCATCTTCGGCCGCAGCGGGGTCTTCATCGTCTCTATCGCCACCAGTAGCCATCTCTACAGCCGCCTTCTGGTTCTTTCGCCCCACCTTTTCCAGGACGTTATCTCTCTGCAACTTTTGGGCCGACAGATGGCTCTATCAATCGTGCCAAAAAAAACAGAGGTCAACCTCTCTCTAGAACCAAGCTTTTCTTTTCTTTTCTTTTCGTTCATCCTTAAATCACCAACTTAGGACCCTGCAGATACGTATAGCCAAACCCGGACTAGCTTTCCCACCACCAACACGTCGGGCGAAATCCAGACACCGAAAAATAGGCACGACAGAGGAGAAAGCCAAGGAAACGGAATAGAAAGAAAACAGGTAAAAAAAAATTTCAGACGAGGCTTCACTTCATAGACCATGAGTGAGCCCTCTGATGGGGTAAGGAAGACTACATCAACTGCATCTATGAATATCTAACAACAGAGCCATGATATGCTAACTGTAACAATGGAAAACATGAATGCAAAATTATATCTCAACAAGCAATGAGTGGCCTTCACTATCCACTCCAAACAAAGCAACAGATATTCAAATATTAATCAAGAAACATAGAGATGATGAAGAAATCAAATCAAATAATGAATCGAGCGTATCCATACCTGGGAGCTCCCCTGTAACTTTCTAAAAACCCCCTCTCTGCCGAGCCAAAACTCCTTTCTTCAGGAAGAATCTTGCTCGCCTCTTCTAAATTTTCTCTGACAGCTCCCCTAAAAAAAAACACTCCGAACCATTCTTCAACCTCTCCTCTTCCTTTTTAAGCTTTTTCTCATCTCCTGTTCCTGTCTTCCTCAACAAGCCACACCCTGCTTCACTGTGCCTTACCCAGAAGGCGCGTCATCCTCTCCAACCACCACCATGGGCGAGCTGCTGATGGCTCACCACGCGTCCATGCATGGAGCCTCATGGGAGGTGTCCCCACCCCTAACCAGGAATCGCCACGTGGCTCCTTGAGAGCCCTCCACCTGCAAAGAAATATATCCTGTATAGAAAATGAAAACGAGCCCCAAATGGGGGTCTACATTAATATTTTTCTAATATTATTTTGAAGAAACAAAAAATTTAGTTTCAACATCTTGTGTAATTAATACATTAAAATAAATTAGTTTTTAATATAAAAATATACTCACTTATAATTAATAATCTAACAAATAAATAAACATATACTAATATATCCATAAAATCGAAGTATGATATATTCGTGATTACTGATATTTTCATCATTGATCCCAATTGTGATGATAATGCCATAAGCTAGCTCACAAAAATGGTAAAATCATAAGGAATTCGAGAGAAAAAGGGTACCTAAGAAGAAAAACAAAAGAAGATATTTTGCACAGTACTAATATAGAATTTTAATTATGAACCTAATGTTAATTGGAGTCCAACTGAACAAACCCCACGAGGGTGGGGGATCAACTTTGATACCTTTGATAATGATTTGCATCTAGCCCGTATAAATATCATCTGCTCTAGGTCCAAAGGGACTCCACGACTTTCAAATAAATATTATCTGCTCTAAGCCCAAAGAGACCCCACGACTTTCAAACGCATTTATAGGATTAATAGGAATCCATACTTATACCAGGAACTTTCCTCCTATCCAAGATAGGATGTCACAAACTATTTAAACATAATTTCAAATAATAATAATAATAAGGGACAATTGTATTTTCAACCCATATAGACTTGATAATTAAGGTAAAGTCCTCCAACCACCCATATTTGATTACAAGGATATGAGATAGTAATCGACAAAAATACTCATTTTACTCATTTTTGTCTTTATTCTACCACTCTTCACATGTCACTATTCTTTCATATTTAACAATTTTTAGATTTTTCATTATTTTTTTAAACTCTTTTATAAATAATGGAAAAATCAACATTATTTTTTATTTTTAAATTATAAATAAACAAAAATTATATTAGTGATTCAAAGACTATTTTGGAAAATACTTTCTAAAAAAATATTAATTTAAATAAATAAAAATTATATTTTACATTTATTTTTATCTTTTACATTTTAAAAGTAAATAATTTAATGATTAAAACACTATTTAAAATAAATATATTCACTATTTTAATTTCTTTTATACTAAAAAGTATTTTAAAGTTTTTTTTTTCTATTATAAAATAAAAAGTTTAATTTTTTTTCATCTTCTTCCTTCCTTATTTTAATAACTTTTTTAACATGATTTTTAGTAATAAGTTATATGAAATGTTACAAATTTGTTTACTAAGGATTTTTTTTTTTTAATGATTTGAATTAATTGAAAATTTATTAAAATAGGAAAAAGAAAAAGAAAGAAAGATGATGGATGAAGAGTTTTTATTTTAAGTACTCAATTAAAATGTTTTTATATAACCTAATTTTAGAAGTGGATTACATCAATACATACTAGAGATTGAATTTTTCTCATATAAAAGGGTTGAAATGTATATTTACTTATTTTAAATAAAAATAAGTAGTTAAAAATTATATAAATTATATTTGAGTTTGGTTTTAAAATATTTTTCTAGTTTTTTTTTATTTAATTTTTATTTTCTATATTGTCTCTTTTTGAAAATACGTTTAATTAAATAATGATAACTATTTTTAAAAATGAAAATTGAAAACCTTGTTTAGTACTATTTTTTTCATATGAAAAAAAAAATTATTTATTCATTTATTGAATCACTGTACAATTGTATTACACTAACCGTACAAGGGAAATGCATTAAGTGTACAAAGGTGTACAAGACTACCATTTGTGAAATATTACAATCGATTATGAGTCATTCTTTTATTTTTCTTATCACTCACAAATTGTACACATATGTCATGCACCTTATTTAATTGTCGCATGGAAATTCCAATACTTTCCCTAATAATGATATATGGGGAAAAAAAAATTTGACCTTAAGTCATTCACCATCTTCTCAAATAAACCATTGGAAATATGGTTAAACACTCTTACGTGAACACATAACTTAGAAGGGATATGAAATTTGTGTTATTGTACGAGGGTATTACACTAATTGTATAAGGAAAATGTACTAATTGTACAAAGGTGTATAAGATTATCCTTTGTGAATGGTTTTAATCGATACTAAACCACTTTTTTATTTTCCTTGTCACCCAAGGATTGTACACCTATGTTATGCACTTTATTTAATTCTCACATGAAAATTCCAATATTTTCCCCAGTAATTATATTTGGGGAAAAAAAATTGACCCTAAGTCATTCATCATTTTCTCAACCAAACCATTGAAAATATGATTAATACACCTACATAGACATATAACTTAGGAGAGATATGAAATTTATGTCATTGTACAAGAGTATTACACTAACTGTACAAGGAAAATGTGTCAAGTATACAAGGGTGTATAAGGCTCCTAATAGGTTTTGTACGATTTTTAAACAACTTGAGTTTGACATTAAGACGATTATTGATAGTTGTTTTTTTTTTACCAAGCTATGTCATCAAGACATTCCCTACAAAAATTAACACATAAGAAATAAAATTAAAATCAATCATATTTAAATTGTTCATTATAAGTAAACCAAATGAAATATATATTTTTACTATTTTGCCTTTATAAACATAATTTCATTGTTATCAATAGAGATTAAAAAAAATCATATTTAAAAGGAATTAAAAATAAACAAAAATTATTTTTATAACATTTTTATTTTTTAAAATCATTAATTTAAATTATGAAATTAGTTTTAAAATTAAAAATATTTGCTGTAATTGTAGTTTTGAAGATTTCATGATTTTTATCTTATTACTTTGAAAAAATTGTTTTAATAAGAAAGTATTTATTTTAATGGTTTTAAATATTTAAATCTTTATTCAAAAATATTTAGGATTAGTGTGGGGAACAATTAGATAATTTTGGAATTGAGAATTTTTGAATATTTTGAAGACTTTAATTTAGCTAATTACTCTATTTACACTTTCAAAATTATTGGAAGGTTGGTAAATTAGTCTTATAAATTATTTTTATAAATATTGTCTTATAAATTAGTCTTATATATATGCATGTGAGTGTTTACATTATTTTCGAAATAATATGAGAAATAATAAACACCATGTGTCTAATTTGCAAGTTAGAAAAAAAAATTAATAATATTTTATGAGGTATTTAAAAAGTATTTATTATATGTTCTATAAATTTGAAAAAAATAACATTTGATGATCTATAATTTACAAGTTGGAACAAACAAATAATACTAATATATTTATGAGGTGTTTAAAAATTATTTAATATATATGAGAAATAACGTAAGTTTGAAATAAAGAATAATATTTATTATATATTATGTAAGTTTTCAACATATTTAAAAAATATTTATTATATATTATGTAAGTTTGAAAAAAGAATAATATTTGATGAGATATTTAAAAGTTATTCATTTTAAAAATGCATTTAGCAATAATGATTTTTAACCATATTTCATATTCAATTTGATGAAGAAAAATGATTCGATTTGGTTCCACTATTAAATAGGTGAGAGAAGGGTAAAAGAGTCAAAGAGAGAATGAGAAAGGTGAGGTGAATGGTTAGTTTTTTCATTTAATAGTCAAGGGTATTTTAGAAATTTTTTAAAGATAATATCCTTCCTCTCGTTTTCTACTATTTCATTAGGTTTTGGATTTAATTATGAGTGATAAGAGGACTTTACCGCAATTACCCAAATTAGCTGGGTTAAAAACACAATTCTCTCTCTTTTTAATGGGTCGAAGGCATTTTCGGGTACAATGGGAAGGACACCATTACAATGCATGTAAGGGGGATTTTATTTTTTATTTTTTTATCAAACTCTACATTCTCCCAAATCATCATTTTTGGGTTATATTTTCTTCTTTTATTTCATAATACACCATATTTACATAATTTTTCCTTTTTTTTCATTTTTTATTTTCAATCCTACGTGTCTATCCATGTGGATTGCTAAGACGGCATTGGAGTGCGTATCTGTCTTGTATGGCGTTGACCTGTGTGAATATTCTGAATTTGTTCGGTAACAAAACACTTAAAATAACAAGGGGTGTTTGTGTAATTTTCTAAGATCATGGTTGGAGTCAATGTGACAAATATTTTTTTTAAGGTATCCATGTCATAAAATCATAATCGATAATTATAATTTTGATTTTTTTAAATCTATAGTTACAAATTATGATTTTAAATTTAAATTTAAAATAATAATTAGTGACTGTACTTTTAAGGATAAGTTTAAAATTATATTCATTATCTATCATAAATTCAAACCCAGTACGGTTGGTGATGTAAAGAAAATAAAAAATCCCGAACCCATGTGGGTTACTTGTACAAGTGTGATACACTAATATTTAAAAACAAACGTCTGCTAAAACATTTAAAAAGATAATTAAAATAAATCATTTTATTTATTAGATTTTGTAAAAGTAGATTCCCTAACATCCACCGAGGTTGGTGGATTGTTTTGTTTCCATGCAATTTTGGATATTTTGAATTAGCCCCACTATGCTCGCAGCTAGTTTTATTGAAAAATATCAAATATAATTAAAAATCATTTAAAAACTTATATATTTTAAAATTATTTAATATTAATTAAATTAAAATAAATGAAATTTTGAAGTAGAAAACTTTAAATTTTTTTTTTATTTTTTTATTTTTTATTTTCTTCTATTTTTAGTTATGTTTTCTTTCCATTTTGAATAGAAATTGGAATTAAATTTTGTGCATATTTAAAGTAGTCGAAGGATTTGTATAAAAAAATTTAGAAGTTGGCCAATGTCTTAGAATAGAAAAACTAATCTCAAATTTTTTAAATCAATATTATCTTCATCTATTTAAAAATAATTTGAAATATATTTACTTCTTTAATGAGTCATCTATTTATTTCCTATTATATTATCAACATCAATTGACAAATATTTATCTTTCTTTTAGATTTATTGTTATTATTATTATTATTTGAAATTATGTTTAAATAGTTTGTAACATCTTACCTTGGATAGGAGGAAAGTTCTTGGTGCTATATATATATGGATTCCTATCAATCCTATAAATGCATTTGAAAGTCATGGGTCCCTATGGGCCTAGAGTAGATAGTATTTATACGGGTTAGATGCAAATCATTATCAAATGTATCAAAGTTGATCCCCCACTCTCATGGGGTTTGTTTGATTGGACTCGGTTCATAATTAAAATTCTATATTATTAATGTACATAATATCTTCTTTTGTTATTCTTCTTAGGTGCCCATTTTCTCTCGAATTCCTTATGATTTTACCATTTTTATGAGCTAGCCTATAACATTATCATCGCAATTGGGATCAAGGATGAAAATATCTGTAATCACAGATATATCGGTACTTCGATTTTATGGATATATTGGATATATCGAAGACATATTGACAAATATTTTGACATAAAATATCTGTGACTTAAAAATTAATAAAAATTCTAAAAATATTTAAAAATGATATAAGAAGTAAAAATAGATATTTTAAAGTTATTTTTAGTATATATATATATATATATATATATAATTTGTTATATTTGATAATAATATCCTTTACATAAATAAAAAAACATAAATTTTATAAAGGTACATTTATTATTAAGTTGCATTATATATTATTTTATAATATGATTATGATAATATGTCTAATTTTAAAATATATTTAATATTAAAATTATGATCCATTTTAATTTAAATGCATTCAATGATATCAAATAATAATAATATATACGTAATTTTTTTAATATTTATTTTTATTATATTTAATAAATATTTAGATTATATAAAAAATACCTATTAAAAAAAATTATATTTTTATATTTTTAGTAATAAATTAAATCAAATATAAAAATAAAATAATTATAATTTATTTATTTAATAATAAAAAATAAAAAATTTAATAAAATATTGGTAAAATATCCAAAAATATAGATTGAAATAGAAAAAAATCAAAAAATTGATAAAATATTAATAAAATATATGAAAATATTAGTTAACGGATATATCTTTTCGAATTTGGTATAAATATCCATGGATATTGGATATATCATGGATATGGGATGTATAATGGATGTTTTAATCCTTGATTGGGATACATATCTGCAGAAGCATAGGTGGGTCCATTTAAGAGAAAACCCACCGTCAGTCGTTCTTTAAAAGGCAATCTCATCAAGTACAGCGATCAGTGAAGGGACCCACATTGAGTCAAAAGGTCACTTGGCCTTTGGGTCCCACTCCAATTTTCTTTTTCTTACGTGTCACTTCCGCAGCGCTTCATATAAAAAAAAGCCGAATGCGTGCGACCCACGCACTTCCACTCCTTTCCTCGGAGAGACCGATTGTGCGATTCCCTCCATCTCCATGCAGACGCCCTTCCTTTTTTAGAGAGAGAAAACGTGTATCCCAGCTGGGAATTATCAACCAATTATCGCGAAAAAGCCGCCGATACTCATTTATATAAACACAAAGTCAGACGATTGTAAATAAAGAGCGAGGAGGCCCGTTCAGATAGAGACACCGTACCACTCGGAAGCAGCGGCACTTAGGTTTGTGAAGCTCTCCTTCTTTGCTTTCTTTTTGGGTGTTGAGAATATGTGGGAAAATGACAAAAGACTTAGAATCTTGGGATTTTGTATTTTTGGGTTCCAGAAAAGTGGAAGCCTGGACCCAACTTGGATTAATGCAGGTGTTTGGTTTTGGATTGAGGTTTTTTATTTATTTATTTTTTCATTTTTATTTACAAACCCCAAGACAAGATTAAAATGATTTTTTTTCCTTTTGGTTTCTCGGTTTTCTTAGCAACCAAACAGAGCAAAGGTTTCCAATGGTATACAAATTGAAGTATACACGGTCACTTTTGATTTGAAGCTTTTTTCTTTCTTTCATCTGGATAGGGTAGAGAAGGAGGTTGGCCATAATGGCTTCCACGCCGGTGCAACCACAGTTCATTGCAAGCACTGGGAATAGAAGTTTATCAAATGCGCCACTCATCGAGAATCCCGAATCTGATCAGATTGTTGTGCCTGATGTAAGTACGATTCGATATTTTTGTGAATGTCTTTTGGGCTCTGAGTTTATCCTATGGTTTTCGGATGTTTGCTTTGACAAGTCTTATTCGTAGTGTGGTTTTAGATGAGGATGAGAAATAGGATATCTTTATTTGGTCACAAGTTGTTTGTATTAATGCTTTGTTAAGTAATATTCAATATTTTCCACATACATATAGAAGACTCAGGCGTTGAACTCAGGATTTGGTTTTCAAAATGAGACTCTGGCTTTCATATGGTGGCAACTTTGAGGAATTTCTATGTTTAATAGCCAAAAAAAGGGATTACTTGTGTGATTAATTGAATTAGAGGGAGAATCAGGGCATTTTAACCTATTTGTTTTCTTTTTAAGAAAACATACCCATTGCTGTTGATTTTAGACTCAGTATTCCTATATATATCTCTAAATTTACCCTGAGATCAATGAAGAGCAAACAATTCATATGGCTGTGTCTGCAAAGTCTTTTATTGCAGTCAATTCATATGGCTGAAAATCTTTAGGCAATGTTTGATTCCTGGAAAATTTGAACAAAAATGGGAGGAAAAGAAAGTTGAGAGGAAAAGTAGAAGAAAGAAAAAAAATGAAGGGGAATAAAAAAGTAATCTAAAATTAATCAATTATTTTTATATGCTAATTCAAACTTAGTTAACTTATTTTCACTCTTCTATGTAAAGATTAAATAATTTGAAAATGCATAAGTTTCTAACTAATTTAAGTTATATTTAATTTTCTTTCGTATTTTCCATAGTAAAATCAAATATGAGAAAATTATTTAGAACCAAACATAACATTAAAGATTTTTCAAACATTGGAAGTTTGTTCATTCAATTAACAAAAGTGATAAATGGAGTTCATTGTACCTTGTGGTAGCTTTAGAACCCCCTCAATCATTCAGATTCTTTATCTATGACTCTCTCTCTCTCTCTTTCTTTCTATTTCCTTTTATTTGGAAAGAGATAAAAGGTTGATGATGATAAGTGCCAGTCACTCCATATGTCCTTTTTTTTTTTAAATTAAATTTTTAATAGAAAATTTTCCAATATTGTTGATTTTGGGCCCAATATACCACTGGGAAATCTTTCAAAAGTTCTATGGTTAAAGATCTTTGAAGTTTTATCCAGAAAAAAAGTGGTTTTTCCATGTAATATGATTTTAGGAACAAATGCTCGCTCAGTCCTCTAATAAGTAATAACAACTTATGAAAATTTTATATATATATATATATATATATATATTTTTTTTTTTTTTCTTTTTCAAAGTTAAAAGCTCCCTGTAAGGTTCTGATGAAAGGAAAAAAAGCTCTGTAAGGGGCTTTGAAGACAACCACAATGTGTAACATTTTTTTATCATTCTTCTTTAACAGCAGACTTAGAGCAAGTATTTATCTTTCGGTTGCATTGATGGAGCTTTTTTTACCTTCACATTTTTTACTGACCATATTCTATAACTCCTTCAATTTTTTTGAAAATGGAATTAGAATTACTGGGCATTTAAAAAACTGTTCAGGTGGGAAGAGGGAATAGTGGACTGCTGGAAACTGTGTGCACACCCAAGAATGCCATGATTTCATTTTAAATAAAATACTTCGATATCCACTGAAATTTCCTGTGCCAGTAACTTAAAGTAGCATACCTTTAAAATTTTATTTCTAATATTACATAAAAACAAGTGGATCAATGACTTCTTTCATTAATATAGTTAGGTGTCTTTAATTAAGTTGTTATAGATGTGTGGCACAAGCTGATGCATTTCCTAAAATCCTAGTACTTGTTCTTTCTGTTAGGAGAATGGTTCAACTAATTTGATTAGACAAAAGTAAAATTTTAAGATCCAAAACAATCAGAGAACAAAGAGTAGTACCTTTATTGAAACTTGCAAGTGAAACCTGCAGTCCTGCTAAGTATGATTACTTTTAAGCTGTGGGAGATTTTATTATCTGTCTTCAAATCCAGATTACTTAGTTACATGCTATATGTGTCTTTTGGCACATTGTTATATTACATTGTACATGCTATTGATTCTGCAAATTCATTACACGGCATCTCGTGGTTGGATCCTCCAATCATTATGTAGATGTGTTATTCAACCTTTTTCAAGATAGTGAGGAAAGTGAAGAAGGTTGCCAAACTTAAGAGTGGGCCCAATAAAAGATTTAAGCGTAGATATTTGATTAGCACAACATTGATCTGTGGTGGATCCTGACATGGTAGTTTGCAAGATTAATGAGTAGCTTAGATGTTTATAATTTACACTGTCAATGGATGATCAGCTTCACCAAACATTTATTGTTTTTCCATCCAACTCACTGAATTAAGTTGTAACTTGTAAGACAATCTTGAGAGCCAGTAGCCTTCAGATTTAAACAAGAAATGCTTTCAAGGTGATATATTTGAGCGCCTATCTGATTGACATTATTTTCTCTTGTCAGTAATGTAAGGTACTTGATGGTTTGCTCCAGGCTATTCTGTCATAATACATACTGGAACTGAGATTAGTTGCTTTATGTGAATACCTTGATTGATGGCCTTCGATGTTTTACCATGCAGAGGAAAAGCTGGAAAAACTTATTTGCATATATGGGTCCTGGGTTTCTTGTGTCTATTGCATATATTGATCCTGGAAATTGTAAGACTGAGACTTCTTAGTTTCTTTTTTACTACTATAAAATTCTCTTCCTAATTATGCCCTCATACCTTTGCAGTTGAAACTGATCTCCAATCAGGAGCACAGTACAAGTATGAGGTGTGTATTTTAGCTTTTAATTCCATTGCTTCAATTTGAAATTTAATAGCAATTCATTGTTTTCACAGAACTGGTTAGGAGTGTCAAGCAACAGCATACCATTAGAACTAAGAAGTCCTGTACAATCTACATGGAGATTGGAACTCTCTAAATGTAGTATGCTTGATATACCTCCTACATTATTGATGGCTTGATTAGAATACAATCTGTTTTTTCCTAGAAATTTTCGGCCATATGTTTATGATATTTTGCTTGAATTCGATAGAATGAATGGTGAAGTCATCTTCTTGTTAATCTGGGCCTTAGAAGCTTTTCATGGCCTTCACAAACATGGAATTTCTTTCCAGTTGGTCTATTTATCCTTAGGATGCTTGTTAGTGGTAGGATATTTAATTTAAAAATATGGTTTGAGAATTTTGTTATGAAATTGATTTATGATGTCAAGATTGTCTGCATAACAATACACCTTGACTATGCCTTGAGTGCTTGTTCTGCTTGTTCATTTATTTATTTTTTTAAAGGCAAAAAAGTAATATTATAAACAACGCCTAATCACAATATGGCCCACCAAATTACATAGGTAGTATAGAAAGGTGTCAGAAAGACATATTGCATGTTTATTCTTGAAGATCATCAAGCATGAATTCATCAGCAAACTTTAGGCATTGTGAAGGAGGCAATCTAGTTTAGTTCTTAGTATCACAATTAAACTGTGATTAGATTGATTAGGATTGTTTTTGGATGAAAGGAGTTGGAGTATGAGAAACTCTTAATTTAATGAAGGTTTTTCTTGATTGATTTAAGTAACAAAAAAGCTAGTAAATTCTTGCAAAGTTAGTTCAATCAATCTAGTGAAAATTTGTTGGATCAACCAAGGGGCTCACAAGTGGCAGAGTTTTTGGCTCTTTGATCTTCTTGGAAGTTTTGTCAAGCATGAAAAGTTCTAAATTTGATTTGGAAGTGTCTCAATTGGTGGAATACAACCAAGTCTCAACTAGGACTACTATTGCAATTAACCTTGGAGGTTTATCTCTATGTGATCATAATCAATCTCAATTGAATAAGCTGTGGATTTTGCTAATAGAAATCCAATCACACAATCACATCCACATAAAACACAATAATATATGTGGAAACCTCTTTACAAGGTAAAAAAAAAACTAGTAGCCATCTCGACTACTCAACATCCACTAATCAAAATCAGATTACAAAAATGTCTTACCAAAACTAAATGCACAAAATGAATCCTGGACCTGCTCATACCCCGAGATTTGCAGCTTCATGCCAATTATTGAAGTCCCTTTAACTTTAGTCTTTGGAATCACTTTGGCTTTGATCTTTGAACTTGCTTTGAATTTGTTCACCAAAAGGGATATAAGGATCACAAGAATCCTTATTTAATTCAAATCTAAGATGAAATTCTCATGATCTGACATAATAATCGAATTGCTCAATTCAAGCCCTAAAAATGCTCTCAAATGTGTTCTTAATGCGATTTCGTTGAGAATTTTTGAGAGTTTTTACAAATGCCATGTTGGCTTTATTTGTAGCATGTGTGTAGGGAGAGAGAAAATGCCATGTGGAGAATCCCAATTGGTTCTATGGAGAGTAGTTCTTAAGCTTGGGGATAAGAATTTTGGGAAATATTGCTGATATTTCCTTGAAATATCAGATTTCCATGGCCATTTATAGGATATTTTAGTCGATATATCTTTTGGTTGATATTTCGGGATTTTTCTCAAATTTTTTCTAATAAATACTGATTTTCCTAATTTTTCGATGGCCAATGTTGTGGTCAAAGCTCCAAAAATTTTTGGAAAAGCATGCTAGGACTTGAACCCTCCTTGTTCTCCTACATAAAAAAAGAGTCCATGACCACTTGCACTAATGTGTTCTTCATTACATAATTGCCAACAAATATATGTAGTATTTACTTAACTTTTCATCTCTCATTTTAATAACAAAAGAATTTTGGAGATGAATATATTTTTAATACATTTTTATCAAAAAAAAATATTAAATAAAACTTCAATAAATAATTCAATTTTAATAATCTTTTATTCAAATTCAAATGATCAAGTATTAAAAATATAAAAACCATTATCATAATTTTTTAATGGGTCTTGGTTAATAACTTTTTTATATTAATATAATACAATATAAATATAAATTTAAAAATAAAATTATAAACATTTTAAAAAGTTATTTAGAAGTAACGACTTTAATATGTGTATTATTTTTTGTTTTGTCTTTTTTCTTTTTTAAACTTTTCCTCAAAATTTCTTCCACCATCAATGTTTCATGATATATCCTAATATATTTCTAAAGTCCAACTACCGATATATTTGTGAAATCCAATATTTTTATCCTTTTTTGAGCTTACACCACAAACCTCAGAAGAAGCAAAACCTTGGGGTGATTCAGAATTGCTAAAGAAGTGAGCTACCAACCGTGCCTAGGGAGCAGTTCCAAATCATAGGGCAGTTTGATAGGAAGTTGGATTGTGGTTCTCTGATGCAGAATCGTGGGAAGCTAGAGTTTTCAAATCATAGAGTGAATTGAATGGATGAAGGATGTATGATAAGGGCTAAAACATAAATAGGGAATGGTTCTAAAATGTGAGACTGTTTTGAGCTCCTTTGTTACCAAACTACGGGGCAATTTGGCTACTTTCTAACTTGTGCTCCTTTGTTGCCAATCCATTGAGTTAGGAGTCCAAACCATGGCCAATTTGGTCACCTTCCAAAATGTTGATTTTCATGCCCTTTCTAATCACTTTCCCTATCTAGCATTACCCAAGCATTTGGGCTTCCTCAGTGGTCTCGATATGCCACCACAATGCCTCAAGTACCCCTATACGATTGCAATTTAACCTTACGTGATTTGAAACAATTTCATCTCTATAGCCTACATTATCTTGACCATCAAATTGGCATTATCCATTATGGCAAGCTTGAATCTGAGCATGATGGTGTCATCAGTTAATCATTTGTACTTGAAGTAGTTATCAATCCTAAACCAAAACTAACAATTGAAACAGTCATGGAATTGCCAATACAACTTCAATTCATTTACAATCTCCTCTAATACATCTAGATGGTATATTTTCTTTAAGTAATTTGTGATAGAAAACACAGAATAAAAAGACATGCAGAGGTTTAATCTGCATTTTTTTTTGTTATAAATTGATAAAAACAAGCATAATAACAGCTATATTCCATCTCTAACTTGTAGATTTTGAGTGTTGTGCTTGTTGTTTATGGCTTCATTTTGTAGTTTGAGAAATTTGACTTATGGGTTCAAAATGGTGCAG
This sequence comes from Vitis rotundifolia, assembly GCA_030254885.1. NCBI lineage: Eukaryota > Viridiplantae > Streptophyta > Magnoliopsida > Vitales > Vitaceae > Vitis > Vitis rotundifolia. The sequence continues at coordinate 10,997,923 of CM058159.1, forward strand.
CTTGTAAGTCCCCATATGATTTGTAGATTTGTTTCTTGTGAAGTTTTTGATTCAAATATAACAACTAAGGTTCACACTATTTGATTTTAGTGATCATTGGCATTCCTTATAAACTCCCATTTGCCTAGTGCATTGCTTTTACTTGGGCTAGATACCATGGTTTTTTGAAGGATTTTCAATAAAAAATTTGATCCTATCTGTTTCTTTGTTTTTCCTTTATTTATTGTGATTTTGTTTTGATAACAAATTTGTTAGAACAGGTTAATTGATTTTGTATCAAATGAAAAAAATTAAAATCAAACCTATTCACTCCTCTCATGGTCTTGAGGATCAACAATCTTCATCATGTAACATAAACTCGCTTCTCATAAGAAGATTATATTATTCATTGTTAACTTAACATCCTGCCAATGCTTGTAGCCATCTAACATTCTCTGGACACCTCTCGGTGCAGTTACTTTGGATCATATTAGTGGCCTCATGTGCTGCCCTCATTATTCAATCCCTAGCAGCCAACCTGGGGGTAGTAACAGGTATGTGATTTCTTTATCCAGCTACTTCTACTGAATATCTTCTCCCAATTTATTGATCCTCAGCTCCAATGTTGTTTCTTAATTGTAGGAAAGCATTTAGCAGAGCACTGCAGAACTGAATATCCAAAGGTGCCTAACTTCATCCTATGGGTTCTTGCTGAAATTGCTATAGTTGCATGTGACATTCCTGAAGGTAATAATGCCTTTTATGTGCTTGAAATTCTATAATGTCGTACTTCGTTATCATTCGTTATTAGAAGGTTTGGATTGGTGAAACCATCTAGAGAGGGACATGCAGACTGCACATTATCATTCATTATTAGACTACACATTACGATTGATTTTCAGTTTTTTATATACCATGTGTGTGATTAATGGATAGCTGATGACCACAGCCATTTTATTACCTTTTATGCGCTTGAAATTGAATAATATCTTACCTTGTTATCATTTATTATTAGAAGGCTTGGATTGGTGAAACTATCTAGAGGACATGCAGACTATACATTATGATTGATTTTTAGTTTTTTATATACCATGTGTGTAATTAATGCAGAGCTGATGACCACAACCATCACATCACTAGAATTCTTTTGTGTAACATTTTCATCCTTCTCCAATTATGTGGACAGTCGCATTATTGGCAATGGTTAGAATGATCTAACAGGTGGGCACACTTATGCAAAGTATGATTATTGAAATAATACTGGTAGGAATGTTGTGAACTTGTATAAGTTTATTTGTTTCTTCTTTGAATTGCTTCTTTGGTAATGATGTTGAAGTAGGGAGCTGTGACATTTGGTTAAGAATGTCCCAAAAGTGTGAATAGCCTATAAGAGGATTTTGTCTTGAGACTCTATGCTTAACTTCCCTTTAAGCGGTTTCTTGATTTGATTCCATGAGTCCCAAATCCCAATGTAGGCATAATACCCTCTTCCCTACATTAGTTCATCATTTGAACAAGAAAGATTTTCAATGTCTATGTTCAAGATCCACTTGGGACAAATGTTTTGTTCGATGGATTCTAGGGAGTCTGTTTAATATCAATTGACATACCCATCCTTGAAATCAACAACATTGAAAAATAATTTAAGGAATATTTATGCTTAAGATTGTTTATTATACCTTGGGAGTAGATTATTTCTCAAGGTCTGCTTTCTCACTGTCTAACTAGCATGCATATCAAGGGTTATGAGGGCTTTCATTTTCTTATCTTCATTCAATTTATGCTACAAATCATGTCATATAGAAATTTGGAAATTTTGAAGCACTCATGTGCCTTAGATTGATGGACGCATGTTAGGATGATACCTTCATAGACACACATGAAACTTATATGTTAAGGGAATCATATTTTTTTTTCCTTTTGATAGGCAAAAGAGAACATTTATTAGAAGCACCTAAGGGGAAAGGTAGCATAATACACAAGAAGTAAACAAAAAAACACCCAGTATAAGTGAAAAGTTTAAGAAATAAAAAAACCCTTTCCTTACTTTAAGCTCAACCAATCTACAAAATCTAAGATAAAATTTGTTGTGTGGTCCTCCATATACACCTTAGCCCAATTCACAAAAGTATATATAAAATTGGATTTGATTGCTTGGTCAAATTGCTCAACATCATTAAAAGCCCTTGTGTTCCTTCCAAAGAGTCCTCAACAAGCACAAGGGAGCAGCTCTCCATACTTTTTTTCGTCATTTCCCGTTAAAGAGCCATGCTAACCCAATAGGTTCCTTCTAATTGAAGAATGCATCACCCACTTCACTCCAAAAAGAGAATAAATTAGGTGCCATGCCATTCTTGCTTTGGAATAATGTAGAAGCAAGTGGTTTTCCGTTTCCTCCTCACCTTTGGACAAGTAATACTTATTTGGGAGAGTCCAACCCCCCCTTTTGAGTTGGTCAAGAGTTAGAATTCACCCCAAGACAGTTCTTAAGCAAAGAACTTGAACTTCACTGGGTTGAGCTGGGAATAATTTGATTACGCCTTTTTGGTTTGCTAAATCAATTAGGAAGAAATTTTTTGGAAGACATTTTAAGGGGATCAATCCTTTATGCTCAATTTTCATACCTTTTCAGGGCAGTGAGAGTTATAGATTTCTGTCATTTTGTGACTTGTCCTGTCATTACATATGGTAGTTAATTAGTGGTTATTTTTCTACCGCTCTACACTCTTCAATTTACAATCCTTTTTTTCATGGTCTTTGGTATTTCAATTTTTGTTGCAATCTTTCTTATTAGAAGATAGAGGAGCTCAAGTTTCTTACATCCTCCTTTGATCAATGTGTACTAGTTGCCTTTATTCCTAGATGTGAGAATTTTATCTTTGACATCCTTAGGCTTGTTCTTTGTTTTCTTTGAAACCACGTAAACAATTTCTTTCTAGCTAGTTTCATTTGAAACTATAAAGCTTAGTGAAAGCGAAGGTCTTTTCATGGTTAGTGGCAAATAAAAAAGTCAATATGACAAGCTCTTGTTGGATTGTTGTGTTTTCTTCTTTGGGATTGGAAAATGGGAGGATTGTCCCTTCCTTTAGTATCTTATTGCTTTAAGGCTTTAGCGTAGGTTGTTTAGACTTGTTGCGATAGAATGGATTCCCTGGGAGTATGACAAATATGATGATCATCTCTTTTAGAGGCTTTGGAGGATTTCCTAAAGTTAAAGTTCTGGTGGGTGGCTTGTCTCACCTTGATTTAGACAATTTGGAGGGAGAGGAATGCAATAATTTTTTAGAATAGGTGGAGTGATCTATTTCTTTTCGTCTTTATGGGTTTTTGTCTCATAAACTCTTTAGAGAAATTTATTGGGTAGCATTTTGCTAGATTGGAACCTTGTATGTTCAAAAGAGCTATTAAGGAAGAAAACTTAATGTTCTCGGTTTCTAGTGGATTAGTATGTTTTTTGGTAGTCAAACGCGTTTCCTATTTTTTATTCTATAAAACTGAAAATTGTTTTCGAAAACAGTTACCAAATAGGGCCCTAGGTTTTGGAGCTCACCTGGACTTAAATCCATAAGTCTTAAAAGTTGTAGGATTGTTCACCACCTCTATTTTTGTTTCAACCCTATGAGGTTCTTTCTCCATGGATCTACCTTCTTGTAAGCATGATTGTGTGGGAGGTCTCTTCTAAATAAAGCATAGGAGTGATTTTATTGAGGATTGGGCTACAAGAAAAGGACCACCTCACCCTTAATGAACTAAAGGACCACCTTACCCTCAACCAATTGGATTACATTTTAATCCTTGAGTTGCAAATCCACCTTTTCTATGCTCACTTGATTTCTTTATCCACAAGTATACAAATGTGCAACTAAACATTGCATTTTATTAATAAATGTAAATTATCCTAGAATATCTTTGTTTTCTTGGGATACCTTTAACAGAGGAAATCAATTACAGATTTGTCTAACTGTGCAAACATGTTATATAAATCTCTCTCTCCATGAATCATGCAATATGTAGAGACATAGATCGTTTTCTCCATGAATAATGCAATATCTTGGAACATAGATTGTTTTCTCCATGAATAATGCAATATGTTGGAACATAGATAAATTCCTCTGTGATCATGCATTGTGTTACAATCTAGAATTTTCTTTATGATTTTAGAGTGGACCATTGTATAGAATCTATTAATCTAATTCATTCATGATAAACATAGAAAATATGTAATCCATGTATTCTTTGAATTATATTTTGTTTTTATTATTTTAACATGAGTACATACCTCATTTATCGCACTTAACAACATCAGTGCTCATACTTTCTCTTGAAGTGGTTTCCTTTCAAGCAAATTGTTACAAATTTTTAATTGTGGACATGGAGGGAACTTGCAACTGAAATCTTGCAATTTATTTTTTAATGACACAAGTGCACACCATGCATGTGCATGTATATGTGTGTATAATGTATGTTGAATATACATTCCTGCATCTTATCACTCTTAGTTCATTTTATTTGTTCAAGAAGAAATGAACAGAAAAATGAGGTGTTTCTTAAGCGCAGCCTCTCTTCATTATTATTAACTTGTTGCATCATGCACATTTCTTTAACCTATTCTGATTTCTGCATGTTTCTTTTTCCAGTGATTGGAACAGCCTTTGCATTGAACATGCTCTTCAATATTCCTGTGTGGTGTGGTGTTCTTCTTACGGGGCTTAGTACATTGGTTCTTCTAGCATTACAGCAATATGGGGTATGCGGATATATCTTCCATATTCCATGCATCTGGATGCAACTGTTATTGAATGGTTTATTTACATCGTTTTCATGCAGTAAAAACAGAAAGTATTGTATTAGCAGTTCATATGATCCAGAATTGACATGTGTTTGTAGACTCACAATGATTTTATGTCTGAGGAAACATTTAAAGAATATCAACTTAACCTTTAATGTTTTTCATTTTTCAGGTTAGAAAACTTGAATTCTTTATTGCTTTTCTCGTGCTTACAATTGCTGCATGCTTCTTTGTGGAGCTTGGCTATGCAAAGCCCAATTCTTCAGAAGTCTTGCATGGACTCTTTGTTCCACAACTCAAAGGAAATGGTGCTACTGGTCTCGCAATTTCCCTCCTTGGTGCTATGGTTATGCCGTAAGTTTCTTATGTCCATCAGAAGTGCTTATTTTTCCATGCATTTTTCAAAACATATTCTCTTCTTTGTTGACTCTCATGCACTTGCTGCAGGCACAATCTCTTCCTTCACTCAGCATTGGTGCTTTCCAGGAAAATACCACGATCTGTTCGTGGCATCAAAGTAAAATTGAGAAGTCTTCAACTTGCTACTTTTCATATAAATTCCTTGTGATCCAAAAGTGTAAATATAATGTGCATTGTTCCTAAAAATATAGTTGTGAATTACCTATTATGCTAGTCTTGCCTGTAATGTGATATTTTACCAAGTCCACTGGTGGATGGACTTCCTCCTGGATTGGTCTGCTGTGATGATTAGTAAACCCAATAAGCATATAATTGTATAATCTAGGGTTGTGTTGTGTACCCAGCTGCTAAGTCAGCTTGTTTTTAGCCTTTCTAACTCCTTACCAACAAATTAAGATGCAAGTAAAAACTGTGGAATCTAAAGTAAATCATTTTGGGCAGTTGGAAATATTCAACAGATTTATAAAGATTGTCATGGTCATTTGGTAAATAGTTTGGTCATGATAGTCATCACATAAATCTAATTTTGTTTTTAGTAATAATGTCTTGGTAAGGAAGATTATATGGTGAAATCATCAGATAAATGATCTCCTGGATCATGTGCATAGTAATTATATTGAACGAAGTGTTTTTCTCCTGCAAAACATTTTCCATCTCGACAATGTTTTTTTTTTCTAATGTCTTCTTAACTTATAATCTAAAAAGAAATGTATTCAAATCCTGGGTTGCTACTCTAGCTAGTTCTTTTGTTTGTTGATGCTTCAATTAGGTAAATTGTATCTGGAGCTGAATGATGTCTGCACTTTAAGGCTTAGTTTAGTTATTAAAATAAAGGCAACATGGTTTAAAATATATCTTGGTTCCTAAATTTTTGCTTTTAAACTTTGGTTTTATACGATAGTTGATCAATTCTGTTTAACATACTAGTGAGCAGCATCTGATGACATGCCTTGTTTACAGGAGGCTTGCAGATTTTATATGATAGAAAGTGGCTTTGCTCTTATGGTGGCATTTCTGATTAATGTCTCTGTTATATCTGTAAGCGGTGCAGTTTGCAGTTCCTCAAATTTGAACCCAGATGATCAGGAGAGTTGCAAAGATTTGGACCTGAACAAAGCCTCATTTTTACTCAGAGTATGTCTCTGTAGCTGTAGCAACATGGGCATTTATTGTTATCATCCTTCAGTCTCTCATTTAGCTTCTAACCAGATTGTGCTAAAATCCATTTCAAATCAGGATTCTTGGAATGGTTTTGCCTTTTCTTCTGAACCCAACTGTCCAGATTTTTCATGATATTGTTAATTTATTATCATTTGCAGAATGTATTAGGTAAATGGAGCTCAAAGCTTTTTGCTATTGCTTTGCTAGCATCTGGTCAGAGTTCTACGATCACAGGAACATATGCAGGGCAATATGTAATGCAGGTAATGTGCTAATTGGGTTCATATCTCCTTGCAAGATAAAGATTTCTGGTTTATATTCAGCTCTTCCTGAAGAAATAAACTTTACCCCATAAAACTCTTTATACGTGTTTTATTAAAATGATCTTTGAAGCTTGAGTGACTGTTAATCTATGGAACATGCAAAGCATGGATCATGTTTTTGTTAGTTTTTCTTTTCTAATCTAGCCTTGTTTCTCAAGGTTAAAGATCATGGCCTTGGCAGTCGATAAACATGACCACTTCCCTTTTTACAAATGAGCAATTAAACCGTCAATTGAATCATTTACTAATCTTTGCTTTTTTTGTCTGCCAGTAAAAGCTTGGTACCACCTTTTATGCAATCATGGTAAAGAATGAAAAACAAATCACAAGGTTTGACAAAATTTGCTTACTTTCATGGAGGAGAAAAAAATTACACCATTAATGATATGAAAGTTGTTAGGATTCTTGGTAATCAACCTAAGGTAATGACCCTAGGGAAAGTGGTGAATAGGATGATTGCCATTTTTTACAAATTTAACAATTATGAATGCAAGTGACTATATAAACAATAATATAATAAAAACAAAGGCGGGTTAGGTGTGAGAAACCTAGCAGTGATGAATAGTGCCCTCTTGTGCAAGTGGAATTGGAGGTTTGCTAATGAGAGAGAGGTGTTGTGGAGGCGAGTAATTATGCTTAAATATGGCGAAGAGGAGGGAGGGTGGCGCACCCGGGATGCAATTGGGAGAAACGGTGTTGGGCTTTGGAAAGCAATAAGAAAGAAAGGGCGGCTTCTGGATGGCAAGTTAGACTACCAAGTGGGTAATGGGAAAAGAGTGAAATTCTGGAAGGATAAGTGGTGTGAAGATGGACCTCTTTGTGAGTCCTTCCCTTCTCTCTTCTCAATTTCCTTGACCAAGAATGCTTGGGTTTCGGAGGTTTGGAACCCTGTTAGTGATGGGGATGGCTAGACCCCTCTTTTCACAAGGGCGTTTAATGATTGGGAGATTGAATTGGTGGAGCATTTGTTACAGAAGATCCATGCTTGCTGGGTTCAAAGGGATGAGGAAGATAAAGTGATCTAGACAGCTTCAAAAAATGGTGCTTTCTCGGTTAAGTCTCTCTATTCCATTTTGGAGCGGGGGGGTTCTTCTATGTTCCCTAGCAGAAGTATTTGGAGGGTAAGAGTTCCTCCTAAGGTAGCTTTCTTTGCTTGGGAGGCTTCCTGGGGTAAAATATTAACTTTGGAGCAATTCCAAAGGAGAGGGTACTCCTTGGCAAATAGGTGCTTCCTTTGCCTTTCTGAAGCTGAAATGGTGGATCACCTCCTTCTACATTGTGTTAAGATGCGGGTCTTGTGAAACCTCCTTTTTTCCCTCTTCGGGGTGGCGTGGATTCTTCCGTGTTCAGTGAAGGAGACCCCTATTGGTTGGAATGGAGGGTTTGTGGGGAAAAGGCGCAAGAGGGCTTGGCAAATGGCTCCCTTATGTATTTTTTGGTCAGTTTGGAAGGAGAGGAATAGTCTAGCTTTAGGCAATGTAGAGCTATCGCTGCAAAGGTTGAAATATTCTTTTGTAAGTAGTCTTTGGTGTTGGGTAAGGGCTTCCTTAGGAGCAAATCCGTCTTCTATTGTAAGTTTTCTAGATTGGTTGGGCTCCTAGTTAAGGAAGATGGTGTGTATACTCCCTGTATACGTGGAGGGCACCAGTTTTTCGGTGTTTCCTCTTTTTGATTAATATACTTTCTTTACTTATCAAAAAAAAAAATAATATAATAAAAATCAATATAAGAACAATTGCAAATAAATAAAGGAAGAGAGAAATGCAAACACTAGTTCTTATATTGATTCAACACAACCTGACCTACTTCTACCCTCAAGCTTTAACTGTATTGAGGATCCCACTATTACGATGCTTTCAACCTAAGCCTCCAAGCTAACAATTGGATTATGATTTCAATCAACCTTGTTGGACTTATGGCACCAATCACTCTCTTGGATTATGGTTCCTAGGCATCCTCTACTACAAAAATTCTCAAGACAAAGTCTTCATACTCTTCCCTTTGGATTATGATTCCAAAGAATCCTCACAAGATATGGAAATGAAGAACGATTCCTAGTTTACAATATTTACTCAAATGGAATAAAAAGAGACTAGGGTTGCATCGTGCACTAAGATGAATGCAGGTTTAAGAATAAAGTGCACTCAAAAACTCGTTTTTAAGGCTCAAATAAAATTCAATAAAAATTTGGAACTCTCTTTCATTCTATACATGAAGTTTGGAGCCTTTAAATAGGAGTCAAAAGCTTGAACTAGCCATTAGTCACAATTTAGGATCAATTGGTTGAACAATTGATAGTGGGCTTTTCCCTGCTTTGTGAAGGTCAGCCAGTTCTGGTGAATTGTGTATGTCTTCTCCTTTTTATGGTTGTTCTTCATTCTTTACTGTGATTGCATGATGGTTTCTTGCATTTTGTTCTCTTCAATTAGGAAAAACTATGCTTTATCAGTGATCTCCTTGAATCTATTGGATGTATATATATATATATATGAATTGGATTTAAAATCTCTATATTTGTGTATAGAAAAGAAATAAAGCTGAGTTTTTGTAACTCTTTTGACATTATTGATAGTGGGCTTTTCCCTGCTTCGTGAAGGTCAGCCAGTTCTGGTGAATTGTGTATGTCTTCTCCTTTTTATGGTTGTTCTTCATTCTTTACTGTGATTGCATAACAGTTTCTTGCATTTTGTTATCGTAATAGATAGATGGATAGATAGATGGATGGATGTGACCCCATACCAGAACATGGAGAGAAAAATCAGTAGTAATTATGGATTACAGATAACTAGATGGGGGAATAGATAGTAAGAGAGTCGAGAGCCAGTTCTGGTGAATTGTGTATATCTTCTCCTTTTTATGGTTGTTCTTCATTCTTTACTGTGATTGCATAACAGTTTCTTGCATTTTGTTATCTTCAATTTGGAAAAACTATGCTTTATCATTGATCCCCTTGAATCTATTGGATATATATATATACATGTTGATAGATATAGATAGGCTAACACCCTCCCTTGCGCTAACACCCCCCCTCACGACCCTGTACCAGAATATGGAGAGACAAATCGGTAGTAATTATGGATTTACAGATAACCAGATGGGGCAATAGATAGTAAGAGAGAGTTGAGAGACTTAAAGTTGAGACCTCCAGTTAACCGTAACTTTAATACCCTGTTAATTTACCAACTTTCTTGAAAGATTAAGCTATTAGGATATGCTCATAATGCATATGAGTCTGACATTTCTTATTCAATTTATTATTTTGAATGACTAAACTATAAGATAGAAGACCAATAATAAATGCTTGGAGGAGCGGGATATTTTCCAGCAACTACTTTATAGAAGTCATATTTACTTGCATAATTTTGGCCCCTGGCTCCAGCAGCAAAGGCTGGTGGGGTGAATATATAAGATATTCTCAGTCTGAGTTCCATTAGAGACAAAACAAAAACAAAAATAATGGGGAAAAAAAAAAGGACCTACATGAAAAAAGATTGTACCTGAAAATATTTTTCAATACAATGTTTGAGATACGTATCGTTTCATACTAATTATGGTGCTGTGGCCCATATTTTTCTGTTCTTAACTTGTGTATCCTTATATTCATTTTTGCAGGGCTTTCTTGATTTACGTCTACAACCATGGATCCGGAATTTTTTAACTCGATGCTTGGCAATAATCCCAAGTTTAATTGTTGCAATTATTGGTGGCTCGTCTGGGGCTGGAAAGCTGATTATCATTGCATCTGTACAGTATCCTTGCTTGCAAACTTTTTTTTTACTCCCAAAATATCATGCACTTTTTGTAATTTCTCCTTGTTGTTTTAAGGTAAAAAAGATACTATAGTTCATAATAAGCATTTGGAAGAGAGAATTAACGCTAAAGAGGTTATAATCTAGAAGTAAATTATTGATCGCAGCATTTGGATTGCTTACAATTGTTTTCAAGTAGGTATTAAGTAGATGGTTTTGCCAATGAAATACTTATAGTTGCTTAAAATGAGGAAGCTTTATGTTGACTCTTGATCCATAACTCAACTACATTCTCTTACACATGCCTTGATGTTCCACCAAAAATTGAAGGCTTCAGTCATAGTTTATATGTATACTTATATTTTACATAATAGTTTTCTTGACATCATCCACAATGGTGTCACTATGGAATTGGCAGCCATCATTTCATGAAACCTGAAATCTGATCTTTTTTCAGCTGCCATGTTTGACTGCTCACATATTACCCCATTTATGAAAGCAAAAGGGTGTCCAAAAAATAAATTAAGTAAATAAATAAAACACCAAGGCTGTTTCTCAACACGGTTACATATCAACATAGAGAATTTTTTGCTCATGTCTATTTTTTAGCTTTTATCGAAAACCTAACCTTTGATGTATTGTCTTGGCAGATGATCTTATCATTTGAACTCCCTTTTGCTCTAATTCCACTTCTCAAGTTCACCAGCTGCAAGACTAAGATGGGTGCATATGTCAATTCAACCATGGTAAATGACTCAAGCTGTTAGTACTACTCTGCATAGATTTAATGCATTCATTATATGGTGGCATTTCAGATTGGTTTGAAATTTTGTATCATATTACATGACATCCGCATAGCAAAGGATGTCCAACTGAAAAATTTTGCAAGAAATGTGAGCGTTTTGCCTACAGATTGCATTGAGTCCGTTGACATGTTAGAGATGAATATGAAGACGGTTCAGCTTAACCAGTATTCAAGTATCTTCTAGTTTTTAAACATACAGAGTGTCTATTAAATATTGAAACACAAACGCCACCAGATAATCACATACTTTTAGGTTCTGGTCATGTCAATATAGCAAACAGGGATTAGATGTCAAGATATGCTTATGAGTCGTGATTAAAATAGGTATATATCATACTGTTCAATCAGGTTTCTGACTCTTTCATTGATCATGATTTAAACTCAATCGGTTGGGTCATGTTAACTACATATGGGACTTTATGTTAGGAAGTGCAAGTTAAAATCTACCATATGATCATTAATTAGGGTGGAATTAATGAATTAATGCATGTATTTTTTTAGACTTAACAATTATTGATTCAAATTTTTTCCCCAACCCCCCAGATTACAGTCATCACTTGGATCATCGGTTCCCTTCTCATGGCCATAAATATATACTATCTTGCATCCGGTTTCATCAAGTTGCTTCTTCACAGCCATTTAAAGCTGGTGGCTGCCGCGTTTGCTGGAATATTTGGATTTTCAGGTATGATAGTGTATATGGGTGGAATTGGATACCTGGTGTTCCGAAAAAATAAGAAGGCTACACACCTTTTGGCATTAGCAACAGCAGAAAATGGAGAGCTGACTAATGATGTAGGTGGTGCATCAATGGATTGCCTCCCAAGAGAAGACATAGTTAGCATGCAGTTGCCTCAGAGAAGGGTTACGGTAGATGTTGACTGATATACATAGTTGGAATTCTGGAATATGATTTTTCTTTTTGTTTTGCTAAGCTAATGCTGCTAAGGTGTGCTATAATAAGCAACTCTTGGGGTCGTATTTGTACATCCAAACTATGGAGAATCCAGTTTAGTAGCTTCAATCTCTTGTGATTCAGTATTTACAGTTGAATTACCTGCAAAATCAATAGAAAGTTTTCAAGGTGCCACTGATGATCCTTTCACTAAGGGTTGCTATGAATTTTGTTTTTCCTTTTCTCACCACCACTCACCCACCCACCCACTTCTTTTCATGCCCTCTTCTTCGTTTCTTGTCATTGTTTCTAACTTGAATGCTCGACTGATTTTCCCTTTGAACAAGTAACCTACAAATTTTAGGTTTGAGTTGTCTTATCACAAGTAATGTATTTAAAAAAAAAAAAAAAAAGTATTTTTGTTTGTTTTATTATGAACGGTGGAAAAAATATATTTAAAAATTTTGTATATTTCAAGTTCTTTATTCCGTGTGAAGAAAATAAGATAAATATACTTAGAGAAACACACTAGATGCATATGGTTATTCTTTCTTTTTTGAACTTTTATTTTATTTTATTTTAATTATTTATTTTATTTTGGTGATACTTGGTTAAGAAAAAGGTTAAAATTAAGGAAATGTTAAATACACTCATCTAAACTCTCTTTGCATTCATTTTATCTACTCATCCACCTAAAAACTTGAGTACTTTTAAATACATCCATCCTACAACTTTAAAAAATCCAAAACACTCTTCTCGTTATTCTCTTCCTCAACCCTCCTTTTATTTTTCAACCCATTTCTTTCCCACCACAAACCATATTTACAAATCATCTTGTTTGAAATTTATTTGATATTAAAAGACTATTATAGTTATGTTCATAGCTATTTTTTTTTTTTTACATTTTATTTGAATCTGTATGATATAGAACATGAAAATCTTTTAGGGTTTCATCATATATAACTTTATGTATATATCTAAAACTTATTGTAAAAATGGTTGAAAAACTACTAAGAAGAATGTAGGTGTGATTAAGAAGTGAGAAATCATGAAAAACTGTAATGTAAATGAAGAATAAAAAAAAATTAAAATGAAACCCATGGTGTTCGATTCTAAAAGGTCGGACTTATTGAGATGTTTGGTCCTAAAAGACTGAGCATAACTAAGATTTCTAGCCCTTCAATTTTGGATGTCTTAATTATGTCTAGTTCTTGAGTGATAGTCATTTGAGTTATGTCAAGTTTTCTATGGCCAGACACCATGAGTTTCAAATTTTTTTATTATTTATTTTTGTGTTAAAATGTACTCTAGGGATTTCACCAAAGGGTATTTATGTCTTAAAATTTTCATTACAAGGTTGGATGCATTTATAAACTCCCTTAAAATAAATTTGAAATTGGAAAATGACTTGGTTTACCCACTCTTCAAGAAAAGAGCTATTTGGTTAAAGAGAAATTATATTTACATCCATCAAGCATCCATCCTTTTAATGAATTTTTTACGACAAAAATGCGAAATCACTAAATTACCATCTTCCTCTTCTTTTACTTCTCTTCCATCATCTTCATATCTCTCACAAAATTGATAAAAAATTTGTGTTTCTCACCTATAAATAAGCAAATAGTCATCTTTTATATATATATATATATATAGATATAGATATATTTATTGGACAACCCGAATACATATTTTATTATTTTTGTGCATATTTTACACTTAACAAAAAACACATTCTCAAATGTTGCATGATAATATTTTGTAAATACAACAAAGAAATTTGAAATTGTGATATTTATAATATTAGACATTTTTATCAATAGCAAGCTTATATTATTTTTAATTTGAATTGATAAACTAAGTGTTTGCTTGGATACACTTTTTTTTTTTTTTTTAAAAAAAAATAGAAACTTCTATATCTTATAAATATATATATATATATATATATATATATAGATTTAACCATGATTTTAAAAATTGAACTAGATCGATCAGACTCGACCGGTCATGATTCTGATATGATCAATTGGGTCGAAAAGTGCTCAAATTAGAATTGGACTGATTGAATCTATGGTTCGACCAGCTAGCGAACCGTTTGGTTCAACCTTTTTTTTTCCAACAACCCCTCCAAACCCCTCACCATGCTCCAAACACCATTCCCCTACTTATTTATTTTTACCTTATCTCATTATTATTTATTTTCTTTTATATTTATTATTTTTTTACCTTATGATTTTAAAGATTTTTAAAACTTATGATTTTTATTTAAATTAATGAAAATATTACAATTTTAAATAAATTTTTTATTTTAAAATAAGTTTTTGATTTAAAAATAAATTTTAAAATTTAAAATTTAAAATTAAAATTATGATTTTAATTTAAATTTCTAATTTGAAACTAATTTTTTTATTTTCAAATAAAATTTTAATTTTTAAATAATATATAAATTATTATTTTATTTTTATAATTATTTTAAATTTTAATAATTTATAAATTATATATTTATGACGTTATCGATTTGACCGTGGTTTGACAGTCGGTTCAACTAGTAAACCATAAATTAGTAACTTTTTCGGTTTAATGATCGATCTAATTTTGTAAACATTGGATTTAACTTATCCTTACGTGAATTCACCTTCAAATATTTTAAAATATGAACTAGTAAACTTTTTTGGGTATTTCAAAATTCTATTAATTATTAAAATCGTTGTCTAATACACTTAGTTTCCATCCAAGTGTCTAAATAGAAGAGATTAATATTTTTGAATTATTATTAATAAAATAGAAATAAAAATGTTTTTGTAGAAGTAGGAGAAGTGTGAGACTTTAATTAGAAATTATTACCAAGAAAATACTTAGTAAAAGTTATAATAACATCAAATGGAAAATAATATCACTCACAATTATCTTTGGTTAATATAAGTTGTGTCATGGTGAACAAATTGTTTATGACATGCTTCTTTGTCAATTATGCCTAATAAATCAACCATTCAAATTTTCATTTATTTTTCATATCATTTTATTTTATTTTAATCGAAAATTGAATGACGACAGAGGTTCTAAACTCGTGGGGTTTGCTAAAGGGGAATTTATGGCTAAGAAATATTGGAATTATATCTAATTTTAGTTTAGAAAAATTCGAAATCAACAAGTCGTTGTAGTATAGTGGTGAGTATACCCGCCTGTCACGCGGGTGACCCGGGTTCGATCCCCGGCAGCGGCGAAATTTTTGTCTTTTATTTTGGGCTGGCTTTTTGCTATGTTCCACCTTGCAGATCCCAAAGAGTGATTTTACGGGCTGGTCCGTACACAAGCCAGTCTCCTATCTTTATGGATTAGGCCACCTGCAAATATTTGAGTGGGCTGGCTTTTTGCTATGTTCCACCTTGCAGAGCCCAAAGAGTGATTTTACGGGCTGGTCCATACACAACCCAATCTCCTATTTTTATGGATTAGGCCACCTGCAAATATTTGAGTGAGGCCTAGGCTTCAGAGCAAAGAGTCTTTTGCTATGTTGCACTTGCAGAGCCCAAAACTAGTGGACTGGATATGCTTTGATTTTACGGGCTGGCCCATACACAAACCCATCTCCTATGCCACCTGCAAATACTTGAGCGAGGCCTAGGCTTCAGAGCAAGGACTCCTACCCATAACCTCAATAAACTTTTTAGCATTAACAGCTTTAAATTACATGGGTTTTTAATCTTGGTATTGATGATTAATTAATTCTCTGTTTGGATTATGAAAAATATGAGAGAAAGAGAAAGAGAATATGACTAGGTATCAAGGTAAGAAAAAGGTAATTTGGGTACCAAAAGTTTAACAATGTTATAAAAAACCGTTCCTAACGTAAAATATGAAAAATATGATTGAAGTATAAAAAATAAGATATGAAATATATGACTAAAGTATTAAAATATAAAAAAATTGAATTTAAGTACCAAAAATATAATAAGAATGAAATTATAAGTTTTTACGAATATATCAATAGTTCAACTTTATAGATGTATCGAGAAATGTTGATAAAACAAGGAAAAACTCAAAAAAATGTTAAGGAATACTAAAAAAAAATGATAGAACAAATAATAATATATATAATGAAACTATTTTGATTAAGAAATTGATATATGAATAATATGATTTGTGGTATTCAATAATAATGTATAGAATTTGAAAATATATAATATTAAAATGATAATTTATTTATATGTATAATTATTTTTCTATTTAATTTAAAAAAAAAATTATATATATATTTTTTGTACTTAACACATAATTTTTGTGCTTTTAATAATAAATTAAATGAAATTTAAAAATAAATAATTAAAATTAATAAATTTATTAAAAAATTATTTTAATATTTTATTTTTTAAATATATATAAAATTGAGGTGTAAATATAGTATATATAATAAGTAGGCCAACATATTCAATAACGGCAGGTTTGCCCATGTGCATGAATCTCCCTTTTTGGAGAACTAGGCCAACATATAGTATATATAATAATTATCTTTTCTTTATTTTTTTTTTCAATCTCTTAAGCTTCTATACATTAACTTTTGATCATATCTATTATTTTTAGATTTACAAGTTATATATGTAAAAATACACGGAAACATAATACTTTTTAGAGTATTTATAAATATTGATAAATCGATAATGGTACTAAGATAATTTATCTTGGTCCCCAAAGTATTATTTTATAGAAATTTTACTGTATAAAAAAATATTACTAATTTTTGAAAAGAATAATCAAGTATAAATGTATAAAAGAATATGTATATTTTTTCATATTTTCATAAAATAAAATAAATTAGATAAAGATGAATGAGATTTATAAAAGTTCCTTAACTCATAATTCTCCTTGAGCGTCAAACTCGAAAGGAGTTTAAATGAGTTTGGATTATATACATCACCAAATATAAAAACTTCACAATTATTTTTTAAGTGGTTGATTTTTACTTTAAAAATAATTTTTTATAGAGTTAATTTTATTGACCTTTTATGAGGTTTTGACTAAATACAATTAGTTTCCCATAAGTTTGAAATTTTTTCATATATCTTCCTTATCTTTTTCATTTCCCTCTCATTTTTGTCAAAATAAAGGAAGTATATGATGAAATTTCAAACTTATGGAGTTAGATGTATTTAGCCAAAATCTTAAAAGAGATGAATAAAATTAACCCATTTTTTTATATAATTGAAATAAAAATTAATAAAATATTTTTTATTTAAAATTTATCAAAATTTAATAGATTTTGGTAAACACATGTAAGGGAAAATTTTGGGCTATCTAAGAGGTATAGTGCAAAACATTTGCAATTAACCATTAGATTTGAAGATTGGATTTCCACCATTTATTTATTTAAAAGTAAAGGGAAGAATCATAAGTAAAAACTCTATCAATACAAGGAAAAAGTAAAAACTCTATTAATGCTAGGAAAAATAGTTCTATTGATTTTATAAAAAATTATTGTAAAATTATTTTTTACTAAAAATTTTGTCAAACGTGTTTTTAAAGTTAAAAGATTGCTTTTTTATTTTAAAGAATGAAAAAATATTTTTCAAAATTAGTTTAGAATATGACCTAGTTGCTAAGTTAATAATAAAGTGATCTAGTTACGATAAATGTGACCTAAATATTAAGGTACAAAAATGGTGATATAGGTATGAAGAATATGATCTACGTATGAAAAAAATGACCTAAATACTAAAGTGTAAAAAAAAAAATGGTGAAGAATGTGACCTAGTTACTAAGGTAAAAAAAAAAAGGATGGTTTAGGTACAAAGGTACAAATAATGTGCTTATGGTACTAAAGACATGGAAAAATTACCTAGGCATGGTACATACAAAGACAAAAAAGAAAAAAGAAAAAGGAAAAAAAAGATAACCTATGTATGAAGAATGTGACCTAGTTGCTGAAGTACAAAACAAGTGCCTAGGTACTAAGGTAGAATAAATTGAATAATTTAATTTAGGTATAAAAAAAATGATATATGAATTGAAGTATGAAGAATGTGATTTAGGAAAAAAAATGTGACCTAATTAATAAATACGAAAAAAGTGGCCTAGGTACTAAAGTACAAATAATATGACCTATGTATAAAAAAAGTAACTTAGGTATAAGGTACTCATATTATGACCTATAAATTTCAAAAATATAATTTGTATTTGAAGAATATAACCTAGGTATTAAGGTATGAAAAAGGCAATCTAAATACGAAAAATAGAAACAAGATACAAAAAAGTTATTAAAGTATTTAAAAAGGAAAAATCTAATTTAGATACGAAGAATAAGATTAGAGTACAAAAAATACTACTATGAAATATGTGACTAGAGTATTAAAATATGAAATATACAATCTCAGTATAAAGGATGTAATTAAAATATGAAAAATATGGCAAAGATAGAATATGACTTAAGGTATTAAGGTATAAGAAAATATGATTAAGATATCAAGATAAAAAGCACATAACCATCTTGGATACAAAAAACTTATAACTTAGGTATAAAAATATAACTAAAATACAAAACAAATACAACTAATGTATGAAAATATGATAATGGTATAGAGATATCAAATTTGTGATTTAAGCATGGAAAGTTTACTTAGGATACAAAAAACATAATCAAAGTATAAATATACGAATGTGTGATGAATATGTATATATATATATATATAAACAATTTACTAACATTTTAACATAAAAAATTTCTTAAGACAATGAGACTTTCAATTTATCACAAAAATAAAACCCATCTTCATAATAACAATTTACATATTTTGTTCAACTTTTCATTCTTTTTCTTACTTTTTGTGTTGACAAGAAGCTATTAAATTTTGATATATGTTAAATAAAATATATTCAACTAAAATTAATTGTTTTATTTATCAAGATATAAATTTCTATAAAAAAAAATCTTCTCAAAAATAATAATTAATAAATTTAAAGTAAAGTTTTTATATATGATATCCCACATCGATGTTAAAGTTTGATGTTTTTATTTATTATCTATTTCTAAGAATTTTTTTTTGGTTGTACGCTTTTAGTTTAAAATTTATTTTTATTAATATTGTATTACTTGATTTTGTTGTTTAAAGTTTGAAAAAGGAAAATAGAAAAAAGGCAATGAGGAAAAATATGAAAAAAAAAAAAAAAAAAGTGTATGGAGGTTTGAAATTTAAATAATCGGTGATTGACATAAATAATCTAAACATGCTCATAACAATCCTTAAATAGAAATTAGAGCATAAGCGGAATTTTGAAAATAGATCGAAAACATACCTCCTGCCATTGCCATTCTTACATGTTAAAATAGAGTTTTCTATTTTTCAAGTTTCAGGTGCTTCTAAACCTTTCTCAATCTCCACCTAGATGGTGTTTTTAAGACTGAAAGAGATTGAAGGCTTAAGGGACCCTACCCTTTAGTTCTCTGCCCCTTTTTAAAGACTCTTTCCATCACCAAGTTTGCTTCAAGCGTGCATAGAACATGGGATAGTGATGCAGGTAGTGATGCGAACGTGGTTCTTGAACGTTAATCCTCGTTCCTAAATTGATAGAATGAATGTGGACCACATTTCGAATCATGTCTTTGATTTATTATCGAAGATCCAGGAGAAACAAAATCCCAACATTCTCCCACTAGGTCCATATATTCCATCATTCACCATAACAAGAAACAAAACACATGAATCATGGCGATAGGTCTTCTAAAACCGAGTATTATCTTCCATGTATCACAATGCATCATGTCTTTTAAACACTAGCCCATATAACTTAATGAATAAACCCTATGTTTATTCTAGGTCCAAACATTAATGATATTTCTCAATAAATGAATAAAAGTGTATACAAAGAAAATCAAATGTGAGAAAACATCACAAATAGAGTTTAATTGAAAATAACATTCGTTCTTACAATGAAAATCACACAAAGGAACTAAGTCCCAATCTATCTACATGATCCTTAAATTTCAACGGTGGCATGCCTTTAGTCAAGGGATCAACAATCATCAATTAAGTGCTAACGTGTTCAATAACCACTGTTTTCTCTTTAACACGTTCTCTTATGGCTAAATACTTGATGTTGATGAGCTTGTTTTGACTGCTACTTTTGTTGTTCTTAGCTATAAAAACTGCAGTTGAATTGTCACAATATATCTTTAATGGCCTATAAATTGAATCCACGACTCTAAGCCCAGAAATGAAACTCTTTAACCATACACCATGTGAGGTAGCCTCAAAACAAGACACGAACTCAGCCTCTATAGTGGAAGTTGCAGTCAAAGTTTGTTTTGTGCTTCTATAAGAAACAACTCCATCGGCTAGCATAAAGACATATCCTGAAGTTGATTTTAGCGAATCAATGCAGTTAGCATAGTCCGAATCAAAATAGCCAATCACTTCCAAATTATTAGTCTGTCTATACATAAGCATGTAGTCTTTGGTCCCTTGAAGGTACTTCATCACCTTCTTTGCAGCTTTCCAGTGGTCTATACTTGGATTACTCTGATATCTTCCTAACATCCCAACAACAAATGTAATGCCAAGTCTTGTTTAGACCTGAGCATACATCAAGCTTCCAACAACAGAAGCATAAGGAATGTTCTTCATTTGTTCCCGCTCAAGATCATTCTTTGGGCACTGGAAATCTCTTTAAAACTTTGTTGATATAGGTCTCTTGAGACAAACCCAAAAGGCCTCGAAATTTGTCTCTATGTATCTTAATGCCAATGTCATAAGTTGCATCACCCATATCCTTCATGTCAAAGTTTTTAGATAGAAACTGTTTCACCTCATGTAGCAAACCCTTATTATTGGTTGCAAGTAAAATGTTATCCACATACAGAACAAGGAAACAAATCTTACTCCCACTGACTTTCTGATATATACATTAATCCATAATGTTCTCTACGAAACCAAATGAAGAAATAACATCATGAAACTTCAAATACCACTGACAGGATGCTTATTTCAATCCATATATGGATTTCTTAAGCTTGCAAACTAGATGCTCACCACCACTAGAGGAAAATCCATCTAGTTGTTTCATGTAAACCTCTTCCTCTAGATTTCCATTGAGAAAAGCCGTTTTCACATCTATTTGTTGCAACTCTAAGTTAAAATGTGCAATTAATGTCATAATGATATGAAGAGAATCTTTATTAGATACAGGAGAAAAAGTCTCCTTGTAGTCAATTCCTTCCTTTTGAGTGAATCCTTTAACAACGAGTCTTGCTTTATATCTTTCAATGTTGCCCAATGAATCCTTCTTTGTCTTGAAAACCCATTTACATCTAATGAATTTTGCACCATCAGACAACTAACAAGATTCCAGACTCCATTAGATGCTGTAGAATTCATCTCATCTTTCATAGCATCATACCATATATTTGACTATTTGCAACTTATGGCTTATGAAAACGTTTTAGGATCATTTTCAACTCTAATGTTGTAGTCCAATTCTTGCAGATACACAACATTATCACTAGGTATTGCTGTTTTTCTTGCTTTGGTATATCTCCTTAATGTTGTATCAACATTTTCTTGAGGATCATATTGCTCAATAGGTTGTTCAACAATTTTCTGGCGAATCTTGAACAACTTGATCTACTGGATTGTCATCAGCAATTTGTGGAACTTTAATGATTGATTGTCTATCACCTTATTGAACTTAAGGGGCATTGTGAATGACAGTCAATCTATCACTTGAAGTGGATGGTTGAGCATCAATATGATCTTTTTCAGAAACAATGTCCTGAAATTGATCGCTCCCACTAATCAAGTCATTCTCAAGAAACTTAGCATTTCTTGACTCCACAATCCTAGTGCTGTGAGATGGACAGTAGAATTTATACTTTTTAGACCTTTCGGAATATCCAATAAGATATGCACTAATGGCCCTTGGGTCTAGTTTCTTCTCTTGTAGGTTGTAAACTCTTACTGCAGATGGGCATCCTCAAATGCGTATATGTCACAAACTCGGTTTCCAACCTTTCCATAATTCAAATGGCGTCTTGGAGATAGCCTTTGTTGGAACTCAGTTTAATATATACACTACCATTTTAAGGGCTTCAGTCCACAAAGATTCGGGAAGCTTGGAGTTGCTACGCATACTCCTAACCATGTCCATTAATGTTCGGTTTCTTCTTTCAGATACACCATTTTGGTATGGGGAACTAGGCATAGTGTATTGATTGACTATCCCATGCTCTTGAAGAAACTTCACAAAGGGACCATGTGCTTGTCCATCCTCGGTGTATCTACCATAATATTCTCCACCTCTATCTGTTCTCACAATCTTTATTTGCTTTCTGCATTGTTTCTCTACTTCAGCCTTACAAACTTTAAAGACACCTAATGCTTCATTCTTGTTATGAAGCAAGTAGATATACATGTATCGTGAGTAATCATCTATGAAGGAGATGAAGTATTTAGGACCATACGTGTCCATGTTTGGACAAAAAATATCTGAATGTATGATCTTTAATATGTCTGTGTTCCTCTTGGCACCCTTCTTAGACTTGTTGGTTTGCTTTCTCTTAATGCAGTCCACACAAGTGTGAAAATCAATAAAATCTAAAGTATTGAGTACTCCATCATTTATTAATCTCTTAATTCTCTGTATGGAGATATGTCCCAATCTCCGGTGCCACAACATAGAGGAATCTTCATTTATAACACATTGTTTTGTACTGGTGTGAACATGCATAGTGTTATTAGTTCATTTTGCAAATTGATAAAGAAAAGACCATGACAATATACCATTTCCAACCAGATTAGATTTATAAAACAAACTAAAAGATGTCTCATAAAAACTAAAGGAATAACCCAAAGGTACAACTCTTGAAATTGAAATCAAATTCCTAGAGAAACTTGGAACATAAAATGTATTTTGTAAATTTAAAATAAAACCACTACTTAAAACTAAGCTGCATGTTCCAACAGCCTCCACACGTGAACGCATCTTGTTTCCTGAATAAATGCATTGCTCACTTGTCATTGGCTTCCTTAGGTTTCGCATACCCAAGAAGGTATTCGAAACATGGGTTGTAGAACTAGAATCAATCCACCATGTGTCATAAATAACATCAACCATATTAGATTCATAACAAACAAATGAGATTGGTTTACCTTTCTTCTCAATCCATTTCTAAAATTTTATGCAATTTTTTTTCATGTGCCCTTTCTTCTTATAGAAAAAGAACCTATTGACCTTCTTGATTGCACCTTGGGGTGGTATTTTACCTTTCACTTTCTTTTTGACCTGATTTTGATGATTTCTTTCCATTTCCATTAATGCACTCTCACCCAATTCCATTTTCAGCTTTCCCTCCTCTTGAACACACATGGTTAGAAACTCATTAACTGACCACTTATCCTTGTGTGTGTTATAAGAGATTTTGAAGGGTCCATATTATTGTGAAAGAGTGTTCAAAATAAAGTGCACAAGGAAGGAGTTAGACATTTCAACCTCAAGTTATTCAATTGTGCCGCAATATCCCTGATTTGCATTATGTGCTCTCGCACACAACTCGCATCAGTGAGCCTTAAGGATGAAAAATTCATTATCAAGGTATTGGCAAGTGGCTTATCTGAAGTCATAAATTGCTCATCAATAGCCTTCAGTAATGCTTTGACATTGTCATGCTAATCGACATAACCATAAATACCATAAGAGATTTTGGTCTTTATGAACATTAGACTAAGGCGATTTGATCGCTCCCATTGTTCATAAAAAGCCTTTTCTGTAGTAGTGTTGGTGTCAGTAATGGTTGGCTTGTTTTTCTTGATAGCATAATCAATGTCCATGTACCCCAAATGAAGGAGAATTCCCTTATTCCAAACCTTATAGTTATCACCTTTCAATTTGGGAATGTCACATTTTATATTAGAGAAATTCGCAGGTTGCATGACTGCTCAAAAAATTAAACATACATGCTTATAATTCAAAATTAAGACTAATAACCATATATCATGTTTTACCAATGTAACTCATGTTCCAAAATTATGAATCTAGTGACATAAAACTTGTTTGTGGGCTAAAGTTCTAATTCAATTAGATCCATGTAAAACCTTATGATAAAACTATCAAATTATGTTCCATTTCCTAATTCTTGTGGGTGATTAAGAAATATAATTTGATATTCCATTCTAATTAATCATATAAATATAATAAAAAAAATTCATGTGGGATAAAATTTTATTATATTAAATATAATTAATTACCCGTAATGTCATTTTCCTATATGTGATCCTAAAACATTTAATATATAATTTTGCATAATTAAAGATGTTGTGGCTACTACTTAATTAATTAAAATTATATGGATCGCTTGACATTTAATTAATTCACAAGAAAAGCTTATATAAATTGTATGAAACCATAAGTAATATGTACACAAAACTCAATATCATTGTACCGATAGTATTCAACTCAATATTGCATGTATAATAAAACAATAAATCATACACACAAAATTATGAAATAAATATTATAAGTACATAAATATCTAAAATTAAATCCATAAAGATCCTTTAAGAATAAATTTAATGTGTAAAATTATTTAATTTAATGTTGTATGCATAATAAACCATAAAAAATATACATTCAACTAAAATAAATAAATAATCTAGCACATAAAATATCCATAAAGAAACCCATAAATTAACATATCTTAAAACATTAAATTTTATGAATTTCTAAAAAATAAAAAATAAAAATAAAAATTGTTGTTGGAAGGAATCAAACTTGGGCAGTGGTTGGGGAAAAGCAAGGCTAAGAACAATTGGGCTGTTGCCCCTTTTCTTATTTCTTTTTTTCTTTTTTACTTATTTCTTACTTGTTTACAGTCAAAACAACAAGCCTAATCATCTTCTACCTTTAATCAGATCTGTTTGACCCATTTGTGACTCGAAATGAAACCCGACGGTTTCCATGTATTCCAGACAACGGATTGACGATTTAAAACACTGAAATGTTAGAAATCTCATCTCCTAATGATTTCTAACCATATTTTTTTATTAAAAACTTTTAAAAAACATAAACTCCAAAATACCAAAACTCATTGTATTTTTTTTTTTTAAATGCAGATTGTTAAAACGAACAAGGCAGAGGCATACGAAGCTTTGATACCAAATGATTGACATAAATAATCTAAACATGCTCATAACAATCCTTAAATAGCAATTAGATCATAAACGGAATTGAAAACATATCGAAAACGTACCTCTTGTCATTGCTATTCTTACAGGTTAAAACAATGTCTTCTATTTTTCAAGTTTCAAGTGCTTCTAAACCTTTCTCAACCTCCACTTAGATGGTGTTTTTAAGACTAAAAGAGATTGAAAGCTTAGGGGACCCTACCCTTTAATGCTCTACCCCTTTTTAAAGACTCTCTCCACACTGAGTCTGCATCGAGCGAGCACAAAACATAGGGTAGTGATGTGAACGTGGTTTCTAAATGTTAATCCTCATTCTTAAATTGATGGAATGAATGTGGATCACATTTCGAATCACGTCTTCGGTTTATTATCGAAGATTTAGGAGAAACAAAATCCCAACAATCGGATCCAGGTTTAGGATAGGTTTGAATATTGCCTTGTCCTGTCCTACCTGTCTCAATCATATATAGAATTAATTTAATTTACTTTTTATTTTCCTATCATATATATATAAAATAAAAATAATAATAGAATACTTTTCAATAAGTAATAAAAAATATAATATTTTAATTATTTATAAAGAAATTTAAAATAATTTTTTTTTATTTAAAAAAAAGGTTAAATAGGACAGTAAGAGGTGGGGATGGATATGAGAAATTTACATATCCATCCCGTCTTATTTAATTTTCTAAATGGGATGAGGATGAGAAGTATCTTGAATAAACGGGGCAGTGTTGGGATAGAGACGGCGATCCGAACTGTCCATTGTCATCCCTTGAGAATTTAAAGTGCAATTATTGGCTTTTATTACGTGTGACGGTTTCCAACTTGTTTGAATTGATTTTATTATTTTAACCCTTATGAATTATTAGACATATTAATTGCAATTTCTACAATCATATAAAAGGTATTTTGATCACTTAGAGAAAATTCATAATATGATCATCTATTACATTTTTCAATTTGAGTTCATTCCTAAAACAAAGACCTAATAAATACATTTTGTTACTTTTGTACATGTTTCACATTAATAAATCATATTTTCAAATGTCATGTACTAATATTTTATAAATACAACGGAGAAATTTGAAGTTGTGATAAATTATTTATAATTTTTAGTTATATTTTATAAATACAACAAAATCAAACTCTTTTTGTAGAGTTAGATTTTGTGAGAGATGAGTTTAATAAAATTATCATATGGTGTTTTGAACTAAAAATAATTGGTTAAAGAGAATGTATTTTTTTTTTTTTTAATGAAAATGCATTTATTCCAATACAATAAATTGCCATTTTATTTTCTCAAAATTTTCTTAATTATTAAAATAGTTGCCTAATATACTTGATTTAAATTGAAGTATTTAAAATAGAAGAGATTTAACATTTTAGAATTATTATTAGTAAAATCAGAGGTAAAGATGTTTTTTGTAAAAGTATAAGTGTGAGACCTTAACTAGAAATTATCCTCAAGAAAATGTTTACTAAAAGTTTAACAACATCAAATGTAAAACAACATCAACTCACAAAGCATCTTTTGTTTTTATTATTCAATATAACTTAAATTTGTGACCAAATTATTTATGACATGCTTCTTTGTTAATTATGCCTAATAAATCTACAATTCAATTTATTTATTTATTTATTTTCATATTATTTTATTTCAATCAAAATTTGAAATTACGGATTAACGTCAGGCAGTGAACGGGGGACAAAGTAAAAAATTCGTGTATTATAATAAATAGAGATAAATTTTCATATTTTAGAAATGGTAGCATCGATTAATGAAATAAGTAATTATTGATATTAGCTATAAAAGAAATTATAGTATAATAAATTAAATAACAAAATTGTTAAAAACATTAACAAGAGAATTTTATATTTTATTAAAAGTTTATAAAAAATATTCAACTAATATTTGCGAAATTTTTTTTAAAAGATACTAAGAAATTTGGCCAAAACATTTCTATTAATTTTAAAATACTTTGTTAGATAGCTTTTAGAAAAATTTAATAATCTCATTAATAATTTTTTTTAGATTTTTTAAATAATTAAATATAAATCACTTGATAGTGATAAAATTTTGATAATCAACTCTAAATTAATAAATGCTTGATTAAATTTAAAAATTTAAACATTTATAAGAATCTTTAAATTAAACTAAAAATAACCTACTAATAATAAAATATTTAAACAAAATTAAATTCTATCAATGATTAAAACATATATTTGAATAATTGTGTACATATTTGTGAATGAACAATTACTTAATTACACCTAAAAGTCCAAATATTTAAAAAATCTCAAAATTAAACAAATAAAAAAACACACAAGAAATAAAAAATAAAAAAATTGCTTTTAAAATTTGAGTTCTAAACCCGGTGGTTTTGCTTTTAGGTGAGAGTTCGCTTATGGTGATTTGCAGGCAAATAAGTTAGAGTTATAATATAAAATATATCTAATAGTATTTAAACATAAAATCATCAAGTCGTTGTAGTATAGTGGTAAGTATTCCCGCCTGTCACGCGGGTGACCCGGGTTCGATCCCCGGCAACGGCGAATTTTTACCCTTTTTTTCCTTGAGTTTTGATGGGCTTGCTTTTTGCTATGAAATGCTTGATTTTTACTGGCCCATACACAAATCCATCCCCAGGACCTATCCCAAATATTTAATAATCATGGGCATGAAAAAAAATGACTCTTTGGGATGAGGAGACTTTGAAATATTTAATAATCGTGATGAGAAAGGTATAATGTGAATTCATCTCTTTGAAATCAAGTCCATGCAATTAATCATTACAAACTACACAAAAATTTAAGATAAATATGATCAATCATCTATGCAATAATACCGGCAGTACAATGTCCAAGGAAGATTTCTTCATTACTAGAAGCAACTTAGTCGGAATCTGCAATCTGCAAAGAAGTGTGTTTAACATTGAGGTTGTCGTTGACCCTCCATGCACGGCTCCACTGGTCGGCCGCTTGGGAATGGGATCCCATATTTGCGTCTTGAGCTTACCCAATGCTTAGTCTCTTGGGGTAAGGATTGTGTACTTAAAGGTTTTCCCCAGACCTGTTAAGTAAAGATAAATCCAACTTTCCTAGACAAATATAGAGGTGGAGAGAAGGTTCATACCCCACGCCCATCATCAGTGATGCATAAAGAATCATTAGCAAGCAAAACAACGTCTAACCTTGAGGCAAATCTAGTTTGAACCTCGTCAATAACGTTATCCAACAGTTCATAAACCTAAAAGAAAGCATAGGCGATCAATTCAGCAAGAAGTTTTCAGCTGAGATGATTTCAAAATTAGAACAAATGCCACAAAACAAATGTTTAAGGAAAGAATATACCCAATGGTGCAAACTGCGATGGCTTGTGCTTCTAATATACATTCGTGATCTTTTCCTGATACGGTCTCAGCTTTTCAGTACATAAAATTATATCAGACAACCATCAGAGAAACAATCTATGACTAAGTTACAAAAGACCCCGTGAACCAAAAAATCACTCCCACCCAGCTCAAAAGGGAAGATTGGTAGATTGATCCTTGACATTATCATTCTAATCAATGCATTAAGGATGCCTCACTGGGCATAAGAATAATGAAAAATCAGAATATGTTACGGATGCAAGTAATGTAGCATATATGGCTGTTGAGAAGCGCATTGAATTTTGAGCTTTATTAAATCATTGGCAGGTGTTCTGTTTGATTGCAGAAAGCTTTCTCAAAAAATAAAAGGGAGTGGGGTCCCAAAATTTCAAAGTTTGACCTGGCCCCAGATCGATCAAAAGACTAGCACAACACTTAATTTCTATGACTCCATCTGAATTTAGCTTTTGAACAAACACTATTCTGCGTAAAACCTGGGATGTTCACATGTGTGAAATAGTTGCTCAACCTAGTCATGAAAAATATATATATACAATATCAGTTCCAAGAATACAAGCAAGTCAATTTTCCTAATAATGATAACTGGACTTGCAAAGGCAGAACTTGGTGTGATCACTGTCGCAAACTAGGACACACCAAAGAAACCTGTTGGAAGATATATGAAAAGCCTGCAAATTGGAAGCCAAATAGACCACCATCAAACAAAGTTGTGGCCTAGCAGCGACCACTGATGAGCACACACCATCTGAATCAACCCTCTTGAGCTAAGAGCAAATTAACCTTCTTTAGAAAATATTTAGTCAATTTCAACAAAGTCCTGCAACTTCAGTCATCAGAAACTAGATTAGTAACTCGAAAAGGTTTTTTTTTTTATAAGAACTCTAAGTGTCAATTGACTTTGGAGCATCAGATCAAATGATCAAGGATGCATTCTTATTTCACGCGTATAACCCCTTGTTCTCTATCCACAGTTGGATTACTGATGGGTCTCTATCCACAGTTGCTAGTATTCGATCAATAGTTATCTCAAAGTACCTTGTCCTAAATTCTGTGCTTTTGGTTCCTAATCTGACATGCAACATGCAGTTCATGAGAAAAATTATTAGAGATCTATATTGTGCTAATAATTTTTTTCCCACTCATTATGAATTTTAGACTTGGACTTGGAGCCGACGATTGGCAATGTTAAGGAGTGTGTGGGACTCTATCTCTTCAGAGTTGATGACTTTGTTGAAGGTCAAGCTTAAGGTGCTCATTGTGTTTCATTTCCTTCTATAGTGAGTCAATTTAATAGGGATCTATTTCAATTCCAAATTTTAATAATAAAAGTGCAATCATGTTATGACACTTTAGGTTAGGCCATCTTTAGTTTCATGTATCTCAAAAAGTTGCTTCCCTTGTTATTCATTAATGAAAATTCAAAGTTATTTCATTGTGAAATCTGTCAACTATCCAAACATGCTCGAAATTCTTATTTTGTTCAACATTACAAAGCATCACATCCATTCTCTACCGTACATAGTGATATGGTCATCTTGTGCCAATAATGCCTCAGGTGCTAGATGGTTTGTATCCTTTGTTAATGATCACACTAGAATCATATATTTATCATGAAAGAAAAATTAAAAGTATGTCCTCTTTTCAAAAACTTTCACTTCATGCTTCAAAAACAATTCCAAGCCAAAGTACAAATCTTTAGGACTGATAATGCTGGAGAGTACTTCCATTCCATACTCGAGGATTATCTTCTAGATAATGGTAGAGTGCATCAAAGTTTTTTCATAGACACCCTATAATAAAATGGGATTGTCAAAAGAAAAAATTAGTACCTTCCAAAAGTAGCTCGTTCTCTTATGTTTACAACTCATGTACCAAAACACTTCTAGGGTTTAGCAATTCTTATCGCTACCTATTTTATTAAATAGGATGCCTTCTAAAGTCTTGAAATTTCAAACTCCATATCAAACACTCACTGAAGTATATCCTCAAAATAGATCACTTATTTCCTCATTTCCACCCAAAGTTTTTGGTTGCTCAGCTTTTGTTCACATTCCTCCATAAAAGCAAGACTTCATCCCAAACCTATAAGATGTCTATTTCTTGGCTAATTATCATAATCCTTAATTATTTTTATATGTTATTAGAATAAAAAAAGGAAGTTGTAGAATCTAATTCCATGTTTCCAAATTCGTTTGAATAGGGAAATGAGTAAGAAACCATTAATGGATTTCAGTAAGATATGTTGAGACAATTTTTATGTTTGAGAGTTTTGGTATTATTAGAGTTTGTTTTAGGTTTATAAAATATTTAAAATCTTCTAGACTCATCATATATTAGATCTAGAGAGTTTGATAATTTTTGGAAGTTGTTTGGTTGGTGAGAAAAATCGGGAAAGTGAAGAGCACTACAACATGTGATGTTTTGAGCAATCTAGAACTAATTTAGGTTGAGACTTAATTGATGATCTTTTGATGACCATTTGACTCATAAATTAATTTGTAAGGTTTCTAAACTCATCAACAAACTATTTGACTCAAGTTTCACTTGTATTTGACCCCATTTCCCTTGCCTTTCATTTCTAGGAAAATTTCATATTTTAGTTTGAGTGTTGTCCAATTAAGAAATAGCTAATAGAACTTGAAATCATAGTTTTCCTTTTTATGGAATTTTCAATTCTCTAAGTGCACTTACATTTTCTTTTGTTAGGAAAGGATTTGGACTTTGTGGAGCCATCATACTATAAGTTGTGTTGTATTTTTTATTATGAGAATTTTAATGATTAGTTATGATATGCAAGTATATATATATGTTTAATTTCTCCAAAGGCATGAGATATATGTTGAATTCTTATTTGGTCAAAATGCATATGATTTATATTTGAGTTACAAAAATGATTGTTACTTTACTTTAAAGAAATTATTTGTGACCATGCACATGTTTACAAACAATGACATTACATATCTTGTTATGATACAATACATTGTTTGATTTTTTTTTGGACATTAATATTTGATGGACATGATAACAAGTACACCTGTGAGGTGTTTTGTGTAGTTTATTCCAAGACTCCACACCACTTATGTAGCAAAGGGAAGACCTTAAGATGGGATTATGGGTTCTAATACCGAGTTAGGGGATAAAGCCCAAAACAACAGAGTACACTTTGTTGTGCCCCTAATGGGATGACCAAGAGATGAACTATTTGGTATTGTGATATGAGGTACCCCGAAGATCATATGAATATGGGGATTCACAGGCAGTAGGCTTTTGTATAATTGATCAATTGACCAAAGATATGTTTAGACTTATGATTACATGTTTTACATCTTATACATTCTTTAAATGTTATTATGATTATTCTACCCTAATTTCTAATTATCAAATCTATTATAGATATGTTTTAAAATTGTCTTTAATATGGATTAACCATCCTAACACTTGCATATCATGACTATTCATTGAACTATTTATTCACTCCATTTAATCTATTTTTTGTTTTTCAAATGAGAGGCCGCTAGGTTCAATTGAGGTTTAGTTAGGACTAGGGTCAAACCTCGAGAGTGAGCTTCAATGCCCATAGCCCTTCGACATTATTTACTTATCCTTAGTTTATGGGTTCTAGTACTCTTTCCTTTTTTTAGACAATTATTACTTTTGAATTGTATTCAGCCTTAAGGTCTAAACTACTATTACTCTTATTATGCTTTCACTTTTATCTTGATTAGAATTTAGTTTTGTTTTATCAAAATATATTTTTTTTCTACATTAGTTTACTCTTGTTCCTAACCATTTAAGCTAATGGTTTCATTATTGGTTTTTGATCTGTAATGTGATAACCGTCTCTTAGTGGGCCCTTTAGGTAAGGTCACCATATCTCCTTTTATGGAAAATTTAGAAAAGTTTCCCCATAAAACCCAAGAGAGAACTCCACTAAAAGTAAGCCTTAAGACCCCCTTTTTATAGAGCAAGGAATGGTAGAAATTTAAACACTTGTCACCATCTCCACCAAGGCTTAAATTCACTTAAAACTTTGTTAAACTTAACTCAAACCTAAAGAGACAATAACTTAAGGTTAAAGATCTCAAAAACCTCTTAAAGCACCCTTGGGAACTCTTAAAGAAGAACAAAAAAAAAAAAGAAAAAAAAAAAGAAAAAAGGAGGGGGGAAGGGAGGGAGGGCAAAACCCAATCAATCGATCAAGGAACCTTCAACCGGTTGCCAACTAGTTTAGGACAATGAGTCACCACAAAGCCAAAATAGGCCAAAATGAGTTCTAAGACACTAAAAAAAACTTAAATTTGCTCCAATCGCAACAAAACATTGGGAACTCCTAGGATACATCTAAAGTCATCCAAAAACTCCCTTCAAAAGGTCTTCAAAAATGGTCCAAAAGTCAATGCCAAAGTTGAGCAATGGACATACCATTAAGGAATACAAGAACAACTAAGCATAAAAAGGACCTTATGCATGTACTATGTAGAGGAGTGAAGCAAGAAACAATAAGTATGATGAATAGCATATGTTATAAGGACAAAATAGAGGCTCTACAAAGAGGCAAAGATGTCTCATTAAGCATGCCAAAAATTTGTATGTGTAAATTTTGAAACTAATAAAATAAGCAAAATGATAATATATATATATATATATGTGTGTGTGTGTGTGTGAACAAAATTTTTGTATTAAAATAATTATAGAGTACAATTCTATGTGATAATATCCTTTATAAAAGATTTTTTTTTTCTTATTTGATCTCTTTGATCAAAATTTAAGAGATGATGATATGAGTATTTTCTTAAAATTAAAGTTCAATCGAGGGCCTAGTGTAGCTTCTTCACGAATGATTTAAATGATCTGTCGAAGTTTGAGAATGGTAAAGAGAACGTGTGTAGTACTTTGTGTGCTTTCTCAAACTTGTAAGGATATGTTGTGAAACATTTTTTTTTTTTCCTTGAGAAGCCTTTTTCCCTTTGTGAAATCATTTATGAACCTCTTCATTAAAGGAAGACACCATTGTTTATGGGTGAAGTTGGAAAATTAAATTTATAATCTTCAAAATTTGATTGTTTAATTCAAAGAATTTGACTCCTATTTTAACAACTTATTTTTTTCATTTAGAAAATTTGTCAACAAGATATTTTTTTTTTTTTAAATTCCCTTTTGACCTTAGTTGAAATAGTTGTTTCCTCATGTAAGGATATGTTGTGAAACATTTTTTTTTTTCCTTGAGAAGCCTTTTTCCCTTTGTGAAATCATTTATGAACCTCTTCATTAAAGGAAGACACCATTATTTATGGGTGAAGTTGGAAAATTAAATTTATAATCTTCAAAATTTGATTGTTTAATTCAAAGAATTTGACTCCTATTTTAACAACTTATTTCTTTCATTTAGAAAATTTGTCAACAAGATATTTTTTTTAAAAAAATTCCCTCTTGACCTTAGTCGAAACATTTGTTTCCTCATGTAAGAAATTTTGTTAATAAGTGAATATTTCTTTCTAATTCTTTTTTATATTGGTTATTTTATTTTATTTTATTTTGCATAGCTTAATTTTGCAATCTTTCAAATTTTGTTATGTGTTATCTTTTAAATTCATGTCATATGTTTAATGTATGACATCACTTATGAAGCTTAAATTTTATTGAGTTAAGGAGTCAAAATTTTGATAATCAAATTGTTAATTACTTAATCCACTAAGGCTACATTTGGTTAGTATGATAGAATAGGATAAGATATATATATCTTAGAATATTATATCTCGTTCAATAGGAAATATATATCTTAAGATTTGATTTCCAATGGATACAATATCTTTGGATATCTTTGAATATACATATTCTATTGTCATGATATTCTAAGGTAACACATCCAATAAGATATGTTATACTATATCAAGTTTATATTTAATTTATGAAATAAATAAGAAAATAATATGCAATATATCTATGTTATAAAATACGAGATTTTATCGGATTATGAAAACTTGTGGATGATAATCCATATTGATGTATATCTCTTTGTGATTTCCTATAAAAGAGGAAACCTCTAATGAAAATTGATTCATTTTTCTTTCATTCTACTTTTCTTTGAGGATTTCTGTTTATTCTCTTTTCTTTCTTTTTCTCATTCTTTTATTTTACAACACAGTATCAACACAAGGCTTTGAGTGTATGAAGAAAAAATGCAATTTAGTTGTAAATAATTTGCAAGATACATTAGTGCACTAATAACTCTATAATATGGTACTTTTGGACCAAGTAGTTTTTCATTATCTTTTTTAGGATATTCATGATTAGCTTTAAGACGAATTCAAATTAAAGTGGCAACATGAAAAATAGCATGCCCCCAAGCAAACAAAGACAATTTTGTTCTTAAGAGTAATGGTATTGCAATCAGTTGCAAATGCTTAATGAGAGATTCAACTAATCCATTTTGAGTGTCGGTATGAGCAACAGGATATTCAATATCATTACCAACCGACATACAATAATCAAGAAATTTTTGGGAGGAGAATTCACTTGTATTATCAAGACGAATTGTCTTAATAAGATGATCATGAAATTGCACCTTGAGTCGAATTATTTGAGCAAGTAACTTGGCGAAGGCAACATTTCTAGTTGAAAGAAGACAAACATGAGACCAATGAGTTGATGCATCAATTAAAACCATAAAATAACTAAAAAGTCCACTAGGTGGATAAATAGGTCCACAAATATCACCTTGAATACGTTCTAAAAAAGCTGGTGATTCATAATCAATTTTAGTAAATGATGGTCTAATAATTAATTTGCCTTGTGAGCAAGCAACACAATTGTAATCATTGGGCATCAAAATCTTTCAGTTCTTTAAGGAATATTGATCGCTCAGATTTTCGTCGTTTATAGGATCAAAACAAAATTTATAACCTAATTCACTATGCTAAAGCAATTTGTACTCGATCAAAAATGTAATTTTAGTACAAACTACTGTAGTACAATGGTTTTTAGGTATCGTCCACAAGGATGGATTATTCTAAGTAATCAAGGCTTGAATGAAAGGAAAAGGAATGATTGAGATCAAGTGAAAATGAGTTGACAATTCGTGATAAAATTTCTAAACAACAATGATTTCAAATTGAGAGTAAAATGAAATTTAAAATAAAAGAAAATCTATAGAAAGTGAAATTCTCGGAGTTAGGATTTTCTAGAGAACAATTTCCATGGTGAATAGATGTCAAGATCTACTTTTCATCAAGTTAGATTGAAAACCTAAATTTTCATCTAAACCGATTTTTGATTTAGCTTTAGGTCTA
Organism: Vitis rotundifolia; assembly: GCA_030254885.1. Lineage (NCBI taxonomy): Eukaryota > Viridiplantae > Streptophyta > Magnoliopsida > Vitales > Vitaceae > Vitis > Vitis rotundifolia. The sequence continues at coordinate 11,033,891 of CM058159.1, forward strand.
GATCTAATTTCTCTTCAATTTAGGTCATTTAATCCAAGAGATCAATCCAAATCATATATTCAATTCATCTTAAATTATCTTCCAATGATTCACACAATGCAACTATTCAATCTCATCAAATCTAGCTTTAAGAACTTGATAAATCTACCTAGCTTGCATTGTAGTAATCATCCAAGACAATTTGAAGAGAAAAATCCCCAAATTTCAATTAATTAATCAATTGGATCAATTTACCTTTGCAATTCAAGCTCAATTCTCTAATTCACCATAGATCTTGCCTCTAGATCCTCCTTCCTCCGAGAAAAACGTGATTTAGCCACTCATGCTTGGAGATTTAATCTCACAAGGCATGTTTGGCTACCGAGAAAATGAGAGAAAATGAAGGAAAGTAAAGAACTATATAGAGAGAAGAAATCTAGAAAGTTTTACAATTAGAAATGTCTCAAAATCTAAAAATTCCAAAAGTTCCCAAAATGAGTGAATCATGTCTCTATTAATAGGCCAAGGTTAAGTGGACACTTGGCATCATCTAAGAGGTCTTTCGGAGGCTTCTTCATCAAGGAATCTGGAGAAATTGCCATTTCGCACAAGCTCCAACAATTTCGCACGGTTGTGCGAAATGGAAAAGTCTTCAGCTCGATTTTTGTCTTCCTAGAGCATTTCGCATGACTGTGCGAAAATTTCGCATGGTCATGCGAAATTAGTTTTCACTTTTCCCCTTTTGTTGCAGCAAAAATCCCATTCTGCCTAATTTCGCACAATCATGCGAATTTTCGCATGTTCATGCGAAATTGAAAAACATAGTTTTTCAACTTCCTTTTTGCCATTTCTTCCATTTATTTCTCTTGATTTCACTTCAACCACCTTCAAATCAACTCCAAATCCCCGTCCAAACCAATTGCATTACTTCTTTCATTGTGCATTTGGATCATCAACTTTATTTGTTCTCTTCAATTTGATTCATCTCTTTTGTCACCAATTTATTAAAATCATACCTTGAAATGACTCCAAAACTTCATAAAACTTGTTAGTAACTCTTGCAAGGGCAACAACATGTTAATTGAGTGTTTTAGGCATAATTATTACTCAAAAGATGTGAAACTCATGGGAATTATTATCTAAACTATGCTCTTTTTAAGTAGTAATCAAATACCCAAAAGAATTGTTGATGATACAATGCATCATAGATAATCTTGGATGACCAAGACGTTCATGCCAAATTATAAAAGTTTTTAAGTCATAGAACTTTTGGTTTATGACAGCATTGACTCAATGAGTTTAATAATTGTTTGATATAACCCACAAGAATAAGAAGAAAGGTTTTCCAAGATCTGTTTTTTTTTTTTCTAGAAATAACTGAAGTAATGAGAAGGTATTCATTACAACCATTATTCATAGTTTCAATGTGATATCCATTTTGGTGAATATCCTTGAAACTAAGAAGATTTCACTTGGATTTAGCTATTTAAAGAGCATCATTAATGTGGATTTTAATTCCACTGGGTAAAATAATAGTTGCCCTTTTGGAGCCTTGAATTAAGTCTATAGGACCTGATATTGTATTAACATTAGACTTAACCAATGATAAATTAGAAAAATAATTTTTATCACAAAGGATTATGTGTGTTGTGGCACAATCTACAAGGCATGCATCTACATTGGATGTCGTATGATGTATCAAGGTATGAAATAGATCCATGTATCTTTAAGTATAAATAAAGAAAAGAATTAAATAAGAAATAATAAAATGTGAAATAAATTATAAAAGATGAAGAGTAAACAATATGTTCAAAAGATGACAATAAAATAAACCTATCTGCCAAGAACTAAATAAAAACATAATATTTAATCATAACAAATATTTCCATCACCAATTAGATGATCAATTTTCCTATAAGGATTCTCAAAGAAATCTGAAACATCTAAATGGGTTAGATCCATTAGACCATCACTATCAATGACATTCATTTCAATTTCTTTTCCTTTTACTTTTATTAAGGCTTGACAAAGGTCAACCAAATGCTTTGAAGTACGATAGGTACGTGACCAATGTCTTTTCATAGCATATCTATGACACCTATTCTCACGAGCATGTTTACTTTGTGGTTCTATCCATTTTTCAAGTTGTGTCTATGAATTATTCCACTTCTAGTAGTTTGAGTTGTTCTTTTTACTATGAGAACTACTACGATGAGAAGAATTGTGTCTACCCCGACCTCGACTACGACCACATCCTTTACCCTAGCCTCACCTCGTCTATATATACATCCTTGTCCATGTTTAAGAGTTTGGACAGATGTGGCATTGGTTTTAAGTAATGACACAGACCTAGTAAGATGAGATTGACGGTTTTTCAGTAAAAGCCCATTATTTTGTTCAACCACAAGAAGACATAAGATCAATTCTAAGTATCTAGTGAAATGACGCTCTCAATATAGCTGTTGTAGGAGCACATTCGAGGGATGAAAAGTCGTAAATGTTTTTTCAAGCATATTTTTTTGGTGACTTTTTCTCTGCACAATTTTAATTGTAAGCTAATTTTGAATAAAGCCGAGTTGTAGTAACTAACAAACTTGAAATCTTGTAATCTCAAGTGCATCCAATCATAGTGTGCCTTTGGAAGGATTGCGGTCTTTTGATGGTCATATCATTCCTTTAGATTATTCCAAATGATGAAAGGATCTTTGACCATAAGGTATTCACCTTTTAATCCTTCATCAATGTGATGGCGAAGGAATATCAAAGCTTTGACATGATCTTGTAGGGATGCATCATTTCCTTCTTTAATGGTATTTCCAAGATTCATCGCATCTAGATGAATTTCAACATCCAGAACCCAAGATAAGTAGTTCTTGCCCGAAATATCTAGGGCAACAAATTCAAATTTTGCAAGGTTTGACATTATCTGAAAACTATGTATAAAATAATATTAATCTAAAAAATTTTCAATTTATTAGAATAAACTATTAATAAAATGCTTTAACAATATTTCAAGTAAATAATATCTAAAAATATAATAACCTAAGATTTATCAATTATAAATATGGTAAAAATGTATAAATATGAAATAGGAATTAAAATCTAATATGTGTACATATGCATTTTTCTTTTTCATAACTTTGGGCTATGATTATTTTGTTATAACAAAAATGTGCAAATTAATATGTAACTTCAGGCTATGAACTATTTTTTATGTAAATTTGTACATAGCTTTTGACTATGAAAATTTCTTTTTATAGCTTATGGCTATATAATATTGTTTGGTATAACTGGAAGTTATACCATATAATTAAAAATAAATAATTAGAAATCATATACATAACTTCTGGCCATGTATTTGTAATTTTGTAATTTATCCCATAACTTTTGGTTATAGGGATTGCACATATTTTTCATAACTTCTAGTTATGAATTTACCCAATAATTTTTTAATTTACCCCATAACTTCTGGTTATAGGGATTGCACATATTTTTTTATAATTTCTAGTTATGATTTTTTTTTTCATGATTTTTTACTAGAAAGAAAGCATATTCTCTAAGTAATACTTGTACATGTTTATGTATTCAAATAAAATAAGTGAAAATAGAGAATCAAAGGGTAATTTTATCACATATATAAATAAAATAGAAAATCATGATATAAGTTTATGACATACCTTTTTGTGAGAAAGAAGATAGAAGAGTCTTTTTATTTCTCTAAAGAGAGAAATCTTTCTATTTCTTTTGTGGAGACTATTCTTGTTAATAATGTATTGTAAAATTAAAAAATAAGGAGAAAAAAAATGAGAATAAACAAAGATATTCAAAGAAAAGTAGAATAGAATGTAGGAAGAGAACAAAATGAATTTTCATTTGAGGTTTCACCTTTTTATAGGGAGTCACAAAGAGATAAACATCATTACAGATTATCATTCATAAGTTTCCACAATGCTACAAATTATCATATTTTATAACACTTCCTCTTGGATGATCATAAGAATATAGTAATTGCCTTATTAAAACCCTTGTTAGTAAAACCCAATGGGATAAAACCTGGACAAAGGAAAAAAGAGTGCAGTATATCCATATTAGTATTTTCCCCATCATGTAGACATGATTATGATTTCTTCAACATTTCAATTAGTAGATCTCTCAATCTTCGCATTCTAATGTCATACCTTAACTTTTTCAATGTGGTCGAAGGTAATGCCTTTGTGAATAGATTTGCTAGATTATTGCATGATCGAATCTGTTGAACATCAATCTCACCTTTCTTTTGGGGCTCGTGAGTGTGGAAGAATTTAGGGGAGATATGCTTAGTTCTGGCATCTTTTATGAATCCTCCTTTAATTTGTGCTATATAAGCAATATTATCGTCATGTAACTTAGTTGCATTGCCTCTGATGGAAGGTAGTCCACATGTTTCTTAAATATGTTGAATCATTAACCTTAGTCATACACATTCACGACTTGCTTCATGAATTGTAAGAATTTTTGAATGATTTGAAGATGTGGTTATCTTTGTTTGCTTGATTGATTTCCAAGATATTGTCGTTCCACCATAAGAAAAGATATGTCCCGTTTGAGATCTAGCATTATGAGGATTTGAAAACTATCTTGTATCCGCATATCCAATCAATTGTGATTTTGATTCTTTTGAATAATATAAACCCATGTCACTTGTTCTACAAAGGTATTGCAATATATGTTTAATCGCAATTTATGTTCAATCTCATTCCAATGTCTTTTTGTTGGGGCAGAACTATATCTTGCTAGCAAGTTGACAAAGAATGTTATGTCTAATTTAATACAATTTGCAAGATACATTAATGCACCGATTGCAATGAGATATAATACTTGTGGACCAAGCAATTCTTCATTTTATTCTTTAGGATGAAATGGGTCTTTGTTCACTTCAAGTGAACGAACAACCATGGGGGAATTGAATGGATGTGATTTGTCCATATAAAATCATTTTAATACTTTATATATGTCGATTGATGGATTAATATGTCATTTGAACAATGCTTGATCTACAGGTTGAGATAATATCTTGTTTTCCCCGAATCTTTCATTTCAAATTTCTTCTTTAAATAATTGACTATTTTTATGAGCTCTTCAAGAGTCCTTATAAGGTTCAAATCATCCACATATACTGTAATTATTGTAAGCCTAATTTCTGATTTCTTAATAAAAACACATAGGCAAATTGGATTATTTACATGTCATTTTTTTAACAAATACTCACTCAAACAATTATACCACATGCATCTGGATTGCTTTAATCCATATAGAGATCTTTGTAGTTTGATTGGGTACATGTTTCTAGGCTTTGGATTAGTTACTTCAAGCAATTTGAATCCTTTATGGATTTTCATAAATAGTTTAGTATCTATAGACCCATATGAATAGGTTGTAACAACATTCATGAGATGCATATCTAGTCCTTCAGAGATTGTTAAACTTATCAAGTATTGAAATGTGATTACGTCCATTATAGGGGAATAAGTTTCCTCATAATTTATACCATGTCTTTGAGAGAAACCTTGAGCAACAAATCATGCTTTATATCATATGATTTTGTCATTCTTATTTCGCTTTCTTACAAAGACCCATTTATATCCAATAGGCTTTATGTTCTAGGTGTTTGAACTGCAAGTCCAAATACCTCTCATTTTGCTAACGAGTTTAGCTCTGTTTAGATTGCTTCTGTCCATTTCGACCAATAATTCATTTTTCAACATTCATCCACAGTTTGTGGTTCTTGATCTTCATCATTTCTCATGGTGTCCATAGCCACTTGGAATGCAAATATATTGTCTATGATAATGTCATTGTGGTTCATTGTTTCTACCGTCTAACTCATTGAGATCCGTCAGTTCTAGATACTGGTATTTGATCAATTTGTGCCTCTTCAAGGGCTAATTGTTTATCAAGTTGAGTTTCATCATTTTGACCCTTTCATAATTGTGCACTCTTCAAGAGTACCAAGCTTTTCATATGTTATTCTTTTCTTTTTCTAAGAACTGAATCTCATTGGAATACGTCGACTCAAAGATCTCTATGTTGCGCTACTAGAGAGAATATAATCATGTCAACATGAGGAAGAGCTAATTGATAAGAATATCACTACGTTGTACTCTGTTTTCCTTCGTCCAAGTTTTGTCCATTTAGGTTTTATTGACAAGGTTTTTATATAGTAATCTAAAAGAATATTGTACTCTTTTTCCTTCACTAAGGTTTTTCCCATAAAGTTTTTCCTAGTAAGGTTTTAATGAGACATATTCTTATGATCATCCAAGGGAAAGTGTTATAAAATATGATATTTTATCAAATTATGGGAACTTGTGGATGATCATCGATATTGATATATATCTCTTTGTGACTTTTTATAAAAGAGGAGACCTCTAATGAAATTGATTCAGTTATCTTCCATTCTACTTTTCTTTGAGGATTTCTGCTTATTCTCCTTTCTTTCTTTTTCTCATTATTTTATTTTTCAATGTTTAAAATAAATATTATATCACTTTCCAATATTTTTTGTTTTTGAAAAAAAAATGAAATTCTCTTATATTTAACAATATTCATGATTAAAATATTGAAACTTTATAAATAAAATTTTTTATATTATATTATTCAATATATAAAAATAATTTATATATAATATATTAATATTATTTTATAATATATTTATAATTTTTTTTTTACTTTTTTTTAAACCATAAATTTAATTTATAAAAAAAAATTATTTTTCAAAATGGGTATATAAAAAATAAAAAATTGATAAAAGTAAATAAATTTATAATAAAGGGGATATGCATATCTTATATCTCATATCTTAATATGAAATTAACATATCTCATGTAGAAGGGATATAAAAAATAGGATGGATAAAATGTTTCATCACTTATCATCGTATCCCGTGTTTGGTAAGAAAAGATAATTGATAGAATAAATATGATATAAGATATAATATCATCTTTCTTATGTTATCTCATACTATATCTGGTCAATCAAATATGGTCTAAAATTTTTTTATGTTGACAATAATTAAATTATGCTTAACGGAAATTACTTTTAAAAAGTTATATTTTAACTATGTCTTAAAATTGCTACAATAATGGGTCAGATTCTTTGACAATCACTTATATATATATTTTACCTAATGAATTAGTTTTTAAAAAATTATTGGAAAAATAATTACCATAGGCCTGAAATTAAATCCTCAATGGAGTCTTTGTTTGGTGAGGTACAGAGTACTGAATTGAATGGCTCTAGCATGCATTTAAATTGTAAAGCAACAACTTTTTGTCATTAAGTGTGGTTGTACAATTGCAAGACGGCAAATAAAAATTGTTATTAAGAAAATATTTACTAGAAGTCAAACAATATGAAATGTAAAACAACATCAACTCATAAACTATCTTTGTTTTTATTACTTAGTATAAGTTGATTCATGCCTAATAAATCATGGGAGATTTATAATTAAATAATCAAATAATTTATTTAATTTTCATTCTATTTTATTCTAATCAAAATTCGGAATCATGGGAGAGAAGTTCTGAATGAAGCCTTTGGCATTATATTGTGGGTAATATAGGTTTAGAAATAATTATTTACTAAAAACACAGATCAAAAAGTCGTTGTAGTATAGTGGTGAGTATACCCGCCTGTCACGCGGGTGACCCGGGTTCGATCCCCGGCAACGGCGATTATTTTGGTTTTTTAAATTTTTTTACCTAAGCTTTGATCGGCATGCTTTTAGCTATATTCCAGCTTGCAGAGCCCTTTAACGGGCTGGCCCATACACAAACCCATCTCCTATCTTTGTAGATCATGCCACATTCAAATGCTTGCGTAGAGAGGCCTTGGCTTGTGAGAGAAGAGTGCTTCTCCATGACCTTAATAAACTTTTTAGCTTTATTTGATCTTTTGAGATTTTATATATATTTCAAATTGGTGGTCTTCTAATCTTGTAGTGGATAATAAATTTTGAGTGTGTTTTGTAATATTTCTATGCAAATAGAAGTGTACTTTTTTATATATATATTTTTAGAGAATCATCTAAGTATTTTTTTTAGATAATATTATAAGTGATTTTTCAATTTTTATAAGTATTTTTAAATTTTATTAAACATCTAATTGTTTTTTAAAACATTTTTATACTAAAAGTGTTTTCTAAAAAAATTGTCAAATGTTTTGACAGTGTTTTGACTTAAATTACTTTTACATTAAGAGTGTTAGCAACGATTTTAAAAAGTGTTTTTACCTTTTTAAATACTTGAAAGATGAAATGTTTGAAGTGTTAAAAAACTTTAAAAAGCTTCTTCAAATCACTATCAAACAGACTCTCTGTTTAGTAGTGATTTTAGGAAGCGCTTTTAATATTTTCAACACTTGAAAAAATTATATATTTTAAGTATTAAAAAGATTAAAAACACTTCTTAAAATAATTGTCAAATACATTTTAATTATTTTTTAAAATTTTAAAAGAATTTCATAAATTTTGTGGGATATTTTATTTTTCTTTAAAAATATTATCAACCAAACTCTAAATTTCCATTTGGATTATGAATTTTCCAAAAAGTACTACAAGTGATTTTTCAAAATTTTAAAACCATTTCCTAAATTTTTCCAAACATTTGATTTTTATGTTTGAATAATTTAAATGATAATTAGAATGTAATAAAAAATAATTCCGATACAAATGAAATCTCACTCATAATTACAAAATCAATTAATCTTAAAGAAAAGGTATTTGATATTGAAAATGACATATGATATATTAAAATTATTATTTTACTCTTATATTTTCATTCAAGACATGCCGAGGTCCACATATTCTTGTACAATTAAAGATATCAATTTCATAAAAGATGATATTAATAAATGGAAATTCATTGAAAATTGATATTTGCAAGATTGTGAATATTGTACCAAGAGTGTATACAATCAAATAGAAAGTCCCACAGGCATAATAACGGAGCCCAAACTATAAAACAGGATAAATTAATTTTTATTTATTAAGTAAATATTATTTTTTTGGTCTTATTGTTTTTTAGAAAACAAACTCTTAAACAATGTTCTTTTAAAATAAAATAAAATAAATATTTTAAACTATGTATAAGCTTTTTATTATTATTATTTTCATTCATATTCTCATTGTTATCGAACATTAAAATAAAAACAAATAATATTTCCAATCTTATATTCTTAATGCATCCAATTACAACAATTGAAATCACCAAACATTAAAGTATTAAATAAAAAATTTGGAATAAATCTTCTAACTAATTAGGAATAATTAATTTTCTAATTTTTAGGAATAATATTACTAATAAATCTTTCAATTTTTAAGAATAATTTGGAATTCAAAAACTAATTAATTAATTACATATTAAATAAAAATTTTCAAAAGTACTGTAAATGTAATGAAAAACTTGCTCATTAATTCATACCTTAAAAACTTAAACTTTATTTGTTTTTAAATTCATTTAAAATAAAATAGAATTAACAATTTTTCTTAAATTATTATTATTAATTTTAAAAAAATCAATTATGCTTTTATAAGGATGTTGGTATTCTTATTTTTATAATATTTATAAATAATATAATTTATAATTTTATTATTCATATTTTATTATATTTTTAAAATTATTTTTATTTTTAATAAGACTTGAATTAAATTTAGTTGATATTATATAAATTGAATTTATAATATAAAATCAAAATAAAAAATTTATTTTTAGAAACAACTTATCAAAACATATTTTTAGTTTTTTATTTTTTAAAAGCAACTTGCAAGTGGAATCAAAATGCCTCGTGTTAAAGATTAACTAAAATTCCATGAGATTTCATTTTCTATGAAATCAAATTTTTTATTCCATTCATCCAAACATGAGAATGAATGAGGTAAAAATGGGACTGCATTCCCGCTCCTTGTTCTCGCGTATGAAATAAATTTGTACAAAATCCAACTTATAGGAATTTGATTGTTAATTCTAAATAAGAAATCACCAATTAGAACCTAATAATGTAATTTTTTTTAAAATAAATTGCAAGTAGGATAACTAACAATCCCCAATAAATAAAAAATAATTAAGTAAAAATAATAATAAATTAGTATCATCAATTTAAGTAGTTGGTAAATAATAAGAATAACTCTTTGTAATTGTATTAAAGAAATTCTAACAAAAATTGAATTACTTAAAAATATAAAATAATTAAGAAAATGTAATTATATTTGATGATATAGTCAATTAATTATTAGAATGTAATGAAATTATCTTAAAACATTGAAATAGAATAATGTCATATGTGTTGAAATTTTAATTTTTAATCATCCAAAGCGTCTAAGAATGACTATTGAATTGTCACCTACATCATGTATGGACAATAAATTATGGAAAAGATAGACTTTAAGGCTATGTTTGGTTTTAAAAAAAATTGAGAGAAAATGCGAAGGAAAAAAAATAAAGAGGAAAAATAGAAAGAAAAAAAAGTGATGAAAAATAAAAAATAATTCAAAATCAATAAATTATTTTTAAATACTTTTTCAAACCCATTTCACTTATTTTTCTCTATTATATAAAAAATAAATAATTTTAAAATACAAATTTTTTTAATTAATTATAATTATATTTGATTTTCTTTCATATTTTTCATAATAAAATCAAACAATAGAAAACTATTTTTCTTAACATTCTTTTTCTTCCCTTAGTAATTTTTGAGAACCAAACATAGCCTAATTAAATTAATAAGAATTATATCATAAATTTGGAGAGAAAGTAAGGACTAAAAACCCATTTTTAAAAAAGGTTAATGAAAAGTCCAAATATTATATTATATTATAAGTAACTCAAGATTTTTTTAATAATACAAATAGTAAATTTTCCTAATTTTTATCATTAGTTAAATTATTCTTAAATCATAAATTTCATAAAAGTATTAAAAATCTAACCTTTTATGCTTAGAAAAAAAAAGGTAATTAACTTTAGAGCAAGTATTGCAGGAGAAACTTTGCATAAGATTAAACTCTTTTTAATTAGACTAGTAAATGCTCATGTGCAAGTAAGTTCAGTACAAGAAAGAAAATAAGATTAAGAAAGCATTGCAAACCTCTTCAGTTGAAAACCCCAAACATCCGGGAATAACAATAATAATTATCACAAGGAAAAAAATATATAAATATTACCTTTCTTGTTTTCCTAAACAAGGAATTTCCCATTTTATAAGGAATTTCTTAATTCTTTTTTGTCTTAAAATTAATATGCTTATAATTTATAAAATGACATTAATATTATTATAAATCAAAATTTGATCTCAATATGTTAAATCTCATATATTTTTGGTAAGTGTGAAATGAGACCATTTAATTTATTATAATATGAAGCTTTTAGTTAAGTTTAATAAAAATATTTTCACAAAATCTTGATTTGGATTTTAGATTGAAATTGACTCATTTCAACTTTAGTTTAATTTTATATAAATTACATTATAGGGAAAAATATTTCAAACATTTAAGCCAAGTAATTAAATTTCTTTTCACCTTCATAGTGGATGAAGGTTCAAACCGAAAATGCTTTAATGGTCAAACCTGTCACTCAAATTAGGTATATAAAAAAATAAAATAAAATAAAACTTTGAAACATTGATAAACCACTTAGAGAAACTATAACACTAATAAATTAACATAAGTTTGTATGGTATAATATTGAAAAAAACAATATCTCCAGTAAAGTGGGCTATCTCCAAACTTGAAGATGATCAAGATAAAAAGTATCATGTACATTTCTATTTTGTCGAAATTTGATTAAGAATCACACAACAATTTTATTCTATTCTATGGATGATAACTTCATTTAACATGTTAGTATTCATAGTCTTTCGTTTTACCATCCATTTCTAAAGATTTTGAATGTTTTTTTAGATACCCATTTTTCAATTTTCAATGAATAAATTGTGTTGAAGATTTGAAAGCTTCATTCAACAACCTTTGTTTAAGATTTAAATGGAATAAAACATATCGATATTGGTGTGATCTAATCCATTACCAACAATCAATCTTGAACTTGATAGATCATTCCTTTTTCTCGTATATGAAATATAAGATTTCACTAAGTTAATTGTTAAAAAAATTATGAGAGGACAATTAATTAAAGTTACAAGTAAATAAAAAAATTAATGATTGATTTCCATACATTTTCATGAAAAATAAAAAATTATATTAAATTTAAAATTTCTTATTGAAAAATTATTTACTTATATTATGCTGTTAAGAATTATTTTTAAAAATTATATTTTTAATTCGTTTTTAAAAACCATTATATATTTTGTAAAACTTATTATTATTATTATTTTAAAGATAGAAAATAGCATCCAGATTAAATAAAATAATTTCATATCAAAGAAAAATATATGATATATCAAATTATTCAATCAAATAGAAAAAATATAAAGGAAAAATAAGTTTTGTTCTAAAAATATTTAAAAAAATCAAAAGAATTAAAATCTCAATAGAAAACTTTTCATCATTTTGGTAAATTTTATATCAAAATCTTAATATTTTTAAAATTTTTTTTGTAATTTTCTTAATAAAATTTAAATTTGTTTAAATAAATAATATAAATGAGTAATGAAATTTTTTATTCAATAATTATCTATAATGTATAATTAAGTGTTATTATTAATTCACTATTATTTAATTAAATATAAAAGTGTAAAAAATTTAAATATCTCAAAATGAATGGAAATCATTGGTTATAAAAAGTAAAAAGTTTTAGATTGTTATAAAATATGAGAATTTATCGGATTATGGGAACTTGTGGATGATCATCCATATTGATGTATATCTCTTTGTGACTCCCTATAAAAGAGAGATACCTCAAATGAAAACCAATTCTATTATCTTCCTATATTCTAATTTCTCTTTCTCGTTTTCTTCTCCTTTCACTTTATAATTTTACAATACGACGAATAGTCTCTACAAGAGAAATAGAAAGAATTTTCTCCACCCAGAGAAATAGAAAGAGTTATTTTATTAAGAGAAATAGAAATATTATTCTCTCTTTTTTATCACAAAAAGGTATGTAATAAACTTATATCATGATTTCCAATTTTATTACCCTTTGATCTTTTTTTCATTTATTTTATTTGAATACATAAATATTATAATCCCTATAACCAGAAGTTATGGGATAAATTATAAATTATAAGGTAAATTCATAACTAGAAGTTATGAAAAATATGTACAATCTCTATAACCAGAAGTTATGAGATAAATTATAAATTATGAGATAAATTCATAACTAGAAGTTATGAAAAATATGTGCAATCCCTATAACCAAAAGTTATGGGGAAAATTACAAAATTACAAATACATGACCAGAAGTTATGTATATGATCTCTAATTATTTATTTTTAATTATACAGTATAACTGGAAGTTATACAAAACAATATTATAAGCACAAACTATAAAATAAATAAATAAATAAATGTTCATAGCCTGAAGCTATGTACAAATCTACATAATGAAAGTTCATAGCCCGAAGCTATCCACAAATCTACCCAATGAATAGTTCAGAGCCTGAAGCTATATACAAATTTATATAAAAAATAGTTCACAGCCTGAAGCTATGTACAAATTTAAATATTTTCTTGTTTTAATAAAGTAATCATAGCCTGAAGCTATGAAAGATATTAATTTTTAATTTCTTTAATTTATTTTAATTATATTGTGTAACTAGAAGTTATACATAAATAGTTCATACATAGCCTGAAGTTATGTACAAATTTGCATATTTTCTTGTTTTGACAAAATAATCATAACTCAAAGTTATGAAAAATATTGACTTTAATTTTGATTTTCTACTTACTTATTTTTCACAACAGGAATTATGGAAAACTATTTTTATTAACAATAGTTTCATAGCCAGAAGCTATGCATACAATTTCTAATTCTCTTGTATAACCAGAAGTTATTCAAAACAAAATTGTCAATGAATCTTGGAGTTATGAGTAAGAAAGAAATCAAGCATCCTTGCAGGATCGTGTAAAAACACTGATTTTCCTTCGTCATCATCTCCATGAAGGTTTGACAAAAAATAAGCTTTTGATAAGAAATCACTAGTCTCGTCCAACTAGATCTGAATCATTCCCTGAAGTGAATGCAATATTGTCCCAAACTCGTGGACAATGACGAGGATGTGGTTATGGTCGTGAAAGAAATCCCCAATACCATGGTTCTTATAGTAATAATTCACCAAATTCTCAAAAAATGAAAGCCTTATTACACCACCAGAAGTGGAATAATATGAGGTAAAACAAGAAAATGCGAAGTGTTTACAAGATAAACCTCCTCAGATCCATAAGAATAATTATTATAGATGTGGTATGAAGGGGCATTGGTCGTGTACCTGTTATACGCCCAAACATTTTGTTGACCTTTATCAAGCCTCAATAAAAGCAAAAGGAAAGGAAGTTGAAATGAACTTATTGATAGTGGTGGCAAGTGGATCTAACCCATTTAGATGTTTCGAATTTCTTTGAGAATCCTAATGGGAAAATTGACCATCTAATTGGTGATGGAAATGTTTGTTATGATTAAACGTTATGTTTTTATTTAGTTCTTTGCAAATAGGTTTATTTTGTTATCATCTTTGAACACATTGTTCATTTTTTATAGTTTATTTCACTTTTTATTATTTATCACTTAAATTCTTTTCTTTATTTATACTTGAAGATACATTGATCTCTCTTGTACCTTGATCCATTACTACAATTAGTTTAATTATTGAAATACTTCCTAGTTATTTCATGTATAAATTGTTTCACACTTACAAAATCAAATGAGTGAGATACTTATATAACTTTAAATCATCTTTTCATATTTATTTTATTGTGTTATATATGTGCTCTCATTACTTTTACACAACTTATTATGTCATCATCAATGACTAATATTTTCCTATTGATTTTCATTATTTCTCTATGATCATATTTCGTTAACTATATAAAGAAGAGGTCTTTATGATAATGTTTTATGACTTGTGAATTTGATGAAACTCTTGTCTCATTAATTGCACAACATTGATGACAAACAATATTAATACTATATCAGGTGATAGAAACCCGATTAAAGGCTCTAGAAGAGCTTATACTTTGCCACTAGTAGTATTTGATTCCATGTGAATAACACTTTATACGACGATAGATCCAGAAGAATCTTGTAAGACCAACTTGGTCTCTCGGGGTAAAAAGTCATATGGATGTACATTATAAAACCAGAAGTTTTTAATTAGTGACTAGTCTACTTATACACTTAAAACGTAGAATGACATGTTGTGTAGATTATTATTTTAATGAGACAATTTTCCGCCGTTAGGGGGATAAGAGCCAATTCCAGAAGAATGGCGTGAAATTATTCGGAATGCATTGACTTTGACTCATCTTGATCCTCGTACAAATCAATGTGAATTAGAAGTTCAAAGGATCATTCACTTGCAAAATCTTGCAAATCAATTACCAGATGCATTCATTGATACAAAGAAAGTGACAAAGTCATATATCCTAGTTGCAAATATTCCAGCACGAATTGATGTCCCTGTAGAACAAATAACAAATGAATCTAAGATATGCTTGAAGCGTGGTAGACTTGTCGACTCAAAGGATGTAACTCCTTGGAAGAGGAGAACCCAAGAAAAACTTGGCACTCTAGAAGAGACCATCAAAATGACTGATCAGTTTAAAATTGATAAACTATAGCCCCAGAAGAGGCACAAATAATGAAGAAAGCCCCTGAAGAGGCACATATTAAACAAAAAGTCCTTGAAGAGGCACATATTGAACAAGAAGCCCCTGAAAAGGCACAGGTCCCTGAAAATTGTGAGATCTCAATAAGTTATGTATACATGGGAGAAAAACGAGATCAAAATAATGTTATTATTAACAATATTTTCACTTTCCAAGTGGCCTCGGATATCATAAGAAATGATGAAGATCCTAAACCACAAAATGTGGAAGAATGCCGACATAGAATGAGTGGCCAAAATGGAAAGAAGCTATGCAGGCAAAGTTAAACTCATTAACAAAATGAGAAGTTTTTAGACCTGTAGTCCAAACACCTGAAGATGTAAAGCCTGTTGGGTACAAATGGATATTTGTATGAAAACACAATAAGAATAATGAGATCATAAGATATAAAGTGCGATTAGTAGTACAACGTTTCTCGTAGAAACCTAGTATTGACTATGAGGAAACACTCTCTCCTGTCATGAACGCAATCACATATCATTTCTTAATTAATTTGGCAGTCCCAGAAGGACTAAATATGCGTCTCATGAATGTTATTACAACATATTTATATGGATCCATGGATAATGATATATACATGAAAATCCCTAAAGGATTTAAATTGCCTGAAGCAAATTGTACAAAGCCTTGTAGCATGTACTTAATCAAGTTACAATGATCCTTGTATGGATTAAAGCAATTTGGACGCATGTGGTACAATCGTCTTAGCGAATACTTGCTAAAAGAAGGGTATGTGAATAACCCTATATGCCCATGCATTTTCATTAAGAAATCAGAAACCAGATTTGCAATTATTGCAGTGTATGTTGATGACTTAAATCTTGTTGGAACTCTTGAAGAGCTCACATGAACAACTAATGACTTGAAAAGGGAATTTGAGATAAAATATCTTGGAAAAACAAAATTTTGTCTCGGCCTGCAGATCGAGCATTTTTCAAATGGAGTTTTAGTACATCAATCAACATATATTAAGAAAGTTTTGAAGCGTTTTTATGGATAAAGCGCATCCTTTAAGTTCTCCAATGGTTGTCTGATTACTTGATGTTAAAAATGACCCATTTTGTCCTTGCGAAAAGAAGGAAGAATTATTTGGTCCTGAAGTACCATATCTTAGTGGTATTGATGCACTTATGTATCTTGCCAATTGTATACATCCAAATATTGCTTTTTATGTCAATTTATTAGCAAGATATAGTTCCGCTCCAACTCGAAGACATTGGAATGGGATTAAACATATATTGCAATACCTTCGTGGAACAAGTGACATGGGTTTATATTATTTTAAAGAATCAAAATCACAATTGATTGGGTATGCAGATGCAGGATATCTTTCAGATCCTCATAAAGCTCGATCTCAAACGGGATATGCTTTTACTTATGGTGGAACGACAATATCTTAGAGATCAGTCAAGCAAATAATGGTAACCACATCTTCAAATCATTCAGAAATTCTTGTAATTTATGAAGCAAGTCATGAATGTGTACGGCTAAGATCAATGATGCAACATATACAAGAAACATGTGGACTAGCTTCCATCAAAGGCAATGCAACCGTGTTACATGAAGATAATACTGCTTGCATTGTACAAATTAAAGGAGGGTTCATAAAAGGTGACGGAACTAAGCATATCTCCTTTAAATTCTTCTATACTCACGAGCTCCAAAAGAAAGGTGAGATTGATGTTCAACAAATTCGGTCATACAATAATCTAGCTGATCTATTCACAAATGCGTTACCTTCAACCACATTGAAAAAGTTAAGGTATGACATTGGAATGCGAAGATTGAGAGATCTACCATTTGAAATGTTGAAGAAATCATAATCATGTTTACATAAGGGGGAGAATGATAATATGGTTATACTACACTCTTTTTTCTTTCGCCCAGGTTTTGTCCCATTGGGTTTTACTGACAAGGTTTTTAACGAGGCAGTTATAGTAATCCAAAAGAATGTTGTACTCTTTTTCCTTTACTAGGGTTTTTTCTAGTAAGGTTTTAATGAGACATATTCTTATGATCATCCAAAGGGGAGTGTTATAAAATATGAGAATTTATTGGATTATGGGAACTTGTGGATAATCATCCATATTGATGTATATCTCTTTGTGACTCCCTATAAAAAGGGGATACCTCTAATGAAAACCAATTCTATTCTCTTCCTACATTCTAATTTCTCTTTCTCGTTTTCTTCTCCTTTCACTTTATAATTTTACAACACAGATATCTATATATATATATATATATTTTAAATAATTTATTTCATTGAGGAAATGAAAGATAGATTAGTAATTCAAACCTTAAATTAAATCTTTATTGAAACAGTTAATGGAATATAAATTAAAGGCAAATGAAAAGATTAAATTTTCAATTATAGATTTGTAATAGCAATTTCGAGAATGACTTCCATTACGTCAAATAATTAAAACTTTAACTAAAGAAAAAGATTAAATTCTCATTTAAGTTGATTATTAATATTGAAAATATTAAATATTGAATTACTTTTTAGGTTTGTGATGACAATTTTAAGAATGACTTCTGTTACATCAAGTAATTGAATCCCTAACCAAATGAAATGATTAAATTTCCATTTAAGTTGATTATTAGTATTGAAAGGATTAAATTTTGAATTATCTTGTAGGTTTATGATAACAATTTCAAAAATGACTTTCGTTATCTTATTTAAGTTTATTAGTATTGATAAGAGTATTTTTAGAAATAAAAATAGGACAAACATTTCATACTTTTCTACATAGTATAGATTATAAATCAAAAGTTCCATTAAATTAAATTTTATTATGATACCATGTGAGATTTAAAAATAATATAGACAAATGGAGAAAAGAAAGTTTAGAGTTTCTTATTAGGATCACTTAAAAAAAAGAAAGAAAAGGTATAGAACAAATAGAGTGTAAATAATTTTACAATACAAGAAAATAAAACAAAGAAAAAACCTAATTTACTAAAAAGAAAAATGATAATTCTAAAATAGGAAATAAATATTCTAACTCTCGGATCTTTCTATGCCTTGCATTACTAGCAATACTCATAATTTTCTTAACTTAAAATTTAGGTTATGTTTGTTCTTAAAAAGTATTAAAGAAATAAAAAATATTTTAAAAAATTATTTTATGATGTTTGGTCCTAGAAAATACCAAATAAAATTAATATTACTTAAAAATTTATATATTTTCAAATTATTTTATATTTATATCAAAAAGTTGAAATAAGTAAATTGAAATTAAAGTAGCATATAAAGATAATTTATTGATTTGAAATTATTTTTTATTTTCAATTATTTTCTTTTCCTTATCTTTTCTCTTATCTATATTTATACTATATATAAAAGTCGGAATGTAGACAGTTTTGTTATGACTGTTTTTAAGCCTTATTTTATTTCTGTCAGATATTTACTCGTTTGTCATTCATTCACACCACAGCCTGATGTCTTATTCTTCCTTATCAGAAGGCTCCATTTAGGTTTTTTTTTTTTTCTTATTTTGTTAAACACCACCGTTGAACCCAAAACCCAAAAAAACGCTCCACTTGAATCCACCCTTGGTCAACTCTTGCAAAACACAAAGGATGTTCAACATTTACTAGCATCAAGAACCAAAAACACCACTACTTCCAAGTATCAATAGAATATGAGAAAAACAAACAACATACACACCTCTTCATCACCATTTCTAAAATGCTTTACAGGTCTCCCAAATGAAAAAAAAAAAAAAAACCCCACCAAAAGCAAACCAATTTTATTCCTATAAAAAGGCTTGATTATTGCACAACAACAATAAGAAAATGGCGGGAATTCAAACCAATTCAGAGTTGATATTCGTTGAATGCATCACGACAAGAGAATGACAAAACCGAAAACTCTAGGAGAGAGAAAGTGCTTAGTATGTGCTTCTAAAAAGTCTGCTACCTCCTCTATCTTTATCTATCTTTGCCATTAAGTTTAGTAGATAAGAGATTTACGATAATTTATTTATTTATATCATTATTTTTTAATGATTGTAAATGATTATAAAATTTATATTAAAAATTCTTTTTTCTTTTTTCAAAATTAGAATTTTCTCACATTGGAAAATAACATATTTTTACAAAATTAGAAATTATATAGTATAAAATAATTACATTTATTTGAATAAAATAATATATTTTTACAAAAAGAAAATCCCAATCACATCTCTTTTTCATTTTTATTTTTAATTAAAATAAAATTTTAAAAATATTCATCACCCACAAATAATAATGATGGTAAAATTGATACTTACCAAATATAATTTTTTTTAATTTAAAACATACTAATTTTCTAATTATAATAGGTGTCACATCATTAAAACCTTTTTTTTTTTCAATATTTATAAATTTCCCCACTTTCATACAAATATCAAACCATAAACAAAAATCGCATGAGATAACATATTTTTTTTTAGTTTGATAAGAGCTATTGTAGACCCCTCTTGTTGGACCAACAAACATTTTTTTTCTATTATTATTTTTTTATTTTTTATTTTTTATTTTTATTTTCCTCTGACCACCTTCTTGTCATCCAAGAAGTTTGGTCCTTTTAGTAGGATGGTGAAACACCATCTCTACAAATGGGAGTTGGGGACAGCTTCCGCAAGTGAGCGGGTTGCATGGGACGCATGGCCAAGGACACTACTACCTTGCCATGGTGGTGGTTAAGATGGAGACATTTTTCTGAACGGGAAGCAATGAAGTAGAGGGTAGGCAGTAGAGGTTGGTGGAGGCTTGGACATGAAGCAAGAATAAAGGGGTAAGTTAGGTGTCAGGAGGGTTGAACAAAAAAATGGAGTGAATACCAGAAGAGGAGAGAAGATCTAGAGAATCAGAAGAAAAGAAAGTGGAGTTGGAAGCCAGACAACTTTTGGTCATGAGAGAGCATTCTAGGTAAAACTACTATGAGCTTCTCATATTTGATTTTCACATTATTTTGTTCTCATTCTCAGCGGTTTTTTGGAGCATTGCTTTGTTGATTAGTGTGGATGTACATCAAGGGCCACTCATTTGCTTTGTCAGGTCTGATGCTATACATGCATGCTTTGTTTTGGTTTATTTTGGGTATTTTATGTTTTCTCTTAAAAATATCTAATGCATTAGTCTTTCCCTGAATTTGATACGTCAAAATCATGCTCTTATTTCCTTTGGATTCCACATGTTCCTAGCTCTTTGACGATCCATGACATAGAGCTAAGTTCATACTCTGTTTTTACTTTTTTTTTTTTTCTTTGTTTCTTGCTCTGTTTCTTGTTGATGGTGGGGAAGAGGTCATCAATGGCCAAGTTGCAGAGTCTTTGATGAAGTTGTCCATTGAGATTACTGATGGGTCTTCCATTGAAAGTAAAAAGAGTGTTCAGGTTTTGCAATATAAGGATGCAGACCCAGGCTTTGGGTTCATCGTGCAATGAAGCTTCTAAATTTGGTTCCCAAAAATCTTCTTGTAAGACTGTTAAGAGTTTTACATCATCTATTTCATCAAGTTGAAGGCTTGTCTGCTAATGAATGTAAACATTCAAATACCAATGCAGCGTCGTCAATTTCCTATACTCTGGAGTCTATTCATACAACACTAGTAGTGATGGTATGTGTGGGAGGAAGTCCAAAGACCAGAGCTTGAACAAAATTTGTGGAGGTGCTATGAGGATCTCAATTGGGCTTGTGATTGGGCATTATGTCTTCATCTATTTGCAACCCACTGATGTCCAAGATCCTATAGTTCATTTTCTAGTTGAGTCAGATTCAAAAACTCCTCAATGTTTGTTACCAAAGATACCTCGGTGAGTGCAAAAGCTGGGCTATGGTTGAATTGTTTTACTTAACTAATTTATAGAAAATATGTGGCCTTATCTGGACAAGGCAATTTGCAAGACTGCGAAGAACATAACAAGGCATATCATTGCCCAGCAAGTTCCAAAATACAAAATTGATTCAGTTGAATTTGAAGCATTCCCCATGAGCTTCCTTTCTACTTATTCCCTACACGCATGCAACCATCCACCTATACCCAAGCCTCTACTAGACGTCTTGATTGTCTTTTTCATCTCCATGTTTGCATGGCCTGCTTAACATGCTCCATCATGAGCGAAAATTAATGGAGGTACAGGTTCTAGGATGGGTACCTTGCTAATCTTAAAAATCAAGAAGAAATACCTTGATAGAATGATGCTCACATTCCCTGTGTTCCCATCTCCAAAGGTCTTTGACATAGTTGAGGAGCCATATAACTGATGGGATAAATACAAACAATGCACAACCAGGTTTTATCCCCTCTTGTGAGAACCTAATAAGAATCAATCAAATAGAGAAACAAGAATTCACCCAATCAACAAGTATATTAACACCAATAATTTTTAGCGTGGAAAACCTTCTCCAATATGAGAAGTAAAAACCACAGGACCTTTAGGCCACTTTAAAACTCCACTAATATAATTAATGGGTTACACAATTCTCTCTAGATAAAACTAGAGGCATCAACCATATCTCAAGACAAATTGATCTTAGCAATTTCAACAACTTTGCATAAAAACAATATAGAGATCTCACCAAACACACCACTGTTCTCGAACTAAAAGATAATTTTTTTTGAACTCCAAATCCAATCTTCACCATTCAGAATGAATATCAATGAGTCATGAATGTGCTCTCCAAAAATCGGCTCAATCAAACCACGGATGAACCTTGATCGGAACTTATGATCAAAACTGTCTGGATAGAAAACGCATCAAAACCGAGGCTCTGTTCTCGGACTGAAAGACAACCATCTGGATCTCCACTGTTCAGAATGAAGATCAATAAGTCATGAACATCTCCTCCAAATTCAGGTCGATCGGCCCACAGACGAAACGGGATCGGACCTTTGATGAAATCTGGGCAGTGAAGAAAAAATTGAATTTTTCTCTCTAACTTCAAAAATGGTGGTTCTCCCCTTTCTCTCTCTTTTCTCCTACCTCTGGTGGCTGCAAAAAATTAGAAGAAGAAGAAGAAGAGGGATTCTTTTTCTAGCCCTTTTATATAAAGGCCTAAGAGGCCTTAAATTTTGGGCTCTTAATTTGGGCCTTCCACATGAGGAAAAACCCAACAATAATGCCACCCTCTTGGTGCACTAGTGGATAGAGAATGTTGACGAATGCATGGTTCTAGACAATAAAGCTCTATATGACATTTATTTCAGGACTCTCAAGCTAACTACTCCTAGCTTTGGTGATCTGAACCGTTTGATTTCTGTAACCATGATTGAGGTTACTTGTTGCCTCAGGTTCTCAGGTCAGCTCAATTCTGACCTCCGGAAACCTTCGTTGAACCTCATTCATTTCCCCCGTCTACACTTCTTCCTAGTTGGGCTTGCTTCTCTCATCTCTTGTGGGTCTCAGCAGTACCGGGCACTACTAGTCCTCATGCTCACCTAGCAGATATGGGATGCTAAGAACATGATGTGTGTTGCAAACCCACGACATGGTTGTTGCCTCACTACCTCTGTTATGTTCAGGGGCAAGATGAACATTAAAAAAAGTGGATGAACAAATGATTAATACCCAAAACAAGAACTCTTCCTACTTTGTGGAGTGAATTCCTATTAAGAATAGTGGTTAATGGTTGTTGTCCACTTGTATAGATTTGTTAGAATAAAACATAATTAGATTAGTTGATTTGTTAGAATAAAACAGAGTTAGTTAGCTACTAAGAAACATAGTTAGTTAGCTGCTAAGAATGGTATTTTAAATACCTTGTTGTAATCATTCACTTCAGCTAATGAGAAATTCTTTTCTCTGTTAAGTCTTCTCATATGGCATCAGAGCAAAGTTAGGGCTGCAGATTTCTAAGGTTTGGAAGGTCAAAAATGATTGAAAAGAAAGTTAAGGTTTTCTTTCTTTGTGTTTTCTTATAGTTTGTTGAAAGTTTCAAAGACTAGAAAAAAAAGAAGAAAAAAAAGGCATCATTTACTATGGAATTTGGAGTCTTGATCCATAAATGCCTTCGATGGAGGCTTCAATTCAAACCATTGCTCAAGATTCATCAATGGCAGCTCAAGAACAATCACGATTTTTACCTGTGAGTTTCACACATTCTTTTTATGTGAAACTTGATAACAACAATTTTCTCATTTGGAAACAACAAGTGGTCTCTGCAATCAAAGGTTATGAATTACAAAGATTTGTCTTCTTTAAGTCTGCAACATTTTCTGTTAAAGAAGATGTACAATCCGGAAATGTGAACAAAGCCTTTGTTGAGTGGGAACAACAAGACCAATCGTTTCTCTCATGGTTGCTCTCATCGATCTCTAAGAAAGTTCTTCAGAGGTTAGTTGGATGTGAAACCTCTTTTCAAGTTTGGGTGAAATTAGAACAGTATTTTGCATCTCAAACCAAGGCTAAAATCAGACAATTTAAGGATCAACTTAAGACTACGAAAAAGGGATCTTTGAATGTTGTTGAATAATTATCCAAAATCAAGAGTTGTGTTGATTCTTTAGCCTCAGTTAGTTACATTCTCACAGATAAGGACCATATTGATGCTATTCTAGATGGCCTCACTGATGAGTATGATGCTTTCATCACCTCCATCCTTACTAGATCTGAATCCTGCACAATAGAAAAAGTTGAGTCTTTGATTATGGCACAAGAAGCTAGAATTGAAAAGAATGCTAAATCTCTTTGATAAAACAAAGGCTATGAATAATTAAGGAAAATACCCAAAAGGGGGGGTGAATTGGGTTTTTCAAAATCTTTTTCCACACAATAATATATGCTCAAAATAAATAAAGGAAAGAGATAAGTTAGAGAATTCAAACTCGAGTTTATAGTGGTTCGGCACTCTCTTGCCTACGTTCACTCTCCTCAATCTCCTAACCGAGTGAGGGTTCCACTAACTTGAAGCTTCAATCAAGCTCTCAATCTTCTTACACTTGGATTCCGGCTCCAATGGGCTCTTACACAATCTCTTCAAGATTTGAACCACTTGAAGGCTTTCACACTCTGTTTACACAAAGATGAATCTCTCAACCTAGCTTAAGGATGGCTCAAGTACAAGAGAAAGCTAGGATGATTTACAAGAGTGCACTAAGAATATGCAAGTGATGGATTAATGCACTAAGAAAGAAATGAGAGCTTTTTGATCAAGAACAGGTAGGTAGACAATTGATTACAAAGGTTCTCTTGGTCATAAATGAAGTGGGGCTCTCAATTTATAGGTTTCTAAGCTCGAGAGACAAAAACAACAGAAAGTAGCCTCGACCGGACGAGCAAAGGGTCGACCGAATCACTAGCCGTTGGAGCATTTAATGCATGACAGCTTACCGTTGCCTCGACCGGACGAGGGTGAGTCTCGACCGGGAAGACAAGGCTACTGGGAGAGAGAGAAGATTTTTGTGCCTCCCTCGACCGGACCTCTACCGGACAAGGGCAACCGGTCGACCGGTTCCCCAACCGGTTGAGCCAGTTAGCCATAGCCTTGACCGGTTGAGCCTTTTGGCCCCGAATTAATTTCTTTCTTTTCCAATACTTAGGCAAGGTCTTTAGGTGAGTTAATATGCTAATTTTGAATCAATTTGCCTAAGGTATATTTGATAAAACTCGGGTTTTAAAGAAAATCAAGTTTTAAAGAATAAACCGAGTTTTCTAAGATGCATGAAAAGGTATGAACATCCTAAGTGCACTCATGCTATCATCTTACATTCATTTCCTATTATCACAAGTCTTCCAAAAGATCTCGATCCCGTATTCTTTTTGTCCTTGATGAATTTTCGAGATTATGCCTGAGATTCTTAACAATTTAAAACGATTAGTCACTTAATCATGGTTTGTTATCATCAAAACTTGATTAGTAGAACCCTTGGGCTAACACTCTTTACTCTGCACCAAGTGCCAATTTTGCTTCGTCTTCTACTAATAATGGTTTTGGAGGTCATGGCAGAGACAATTTCTCTACCAACTTTGGTCAGGGAAGAGGTCGAGGTACTGGTCAAGGTAATGGAGGTCATTTTCATGCTGGAAACTTTGGTAGAGACAAAAATTTTAATGAAGGCAGGGCAAATGGTGGCAGATCTGGCTGGAATAACAATTGGAATAATACTGGCAAACCTTAGTGCCAGCTTTGTCGAAGGTTTGGACACGAAGTTGAGAGGTGTTACTATAGGTTTGATCTAAGTTTTGTTAGTCTAACATCCTCTTCTCAAAATAGTGGTGGTCCTCGTGATTATTTCAGCCAAGCCTCTCCTCATTCCTCAACTTTGTTTGCAACACTTGAGGTGTTCAATGATAACTCTTGGTACCCAGATTCTGGTGCTTCAAATCATGTCACTCCAAATGCTAATAATCTTCAGCACAACACTAAATTTATTGGTCAAGACAAAGTACACATTGGTGATGGTTTAGGTTTATCAATTTCACAAATTGACCATTCTTCTTTACTTTCCTCTCTTACTCCTAAAGTGCTTTCCTTAAATCATATGCTTTTGGTTCCTTCTATTACAAAGAATCTTCTTAGTGTTTCTAGATTTACGAAAAACAATAGTGTCTTCTTTCAATTCCATTATGATGTTTGTTTTGTTAAGGATCAAGATTCTCAGGCTGTTCTTCTTACCAGGAAAGTTAAAGATGGTCTATACTCGTTTGATTCATCAAATTTGTGTTTTGCTCATCCACAAGTTGCCTTCAACGTTTGTCAATCGTCCTTTGGTGTAAAAATTTGCAATGTTCAAACCTGTACTGTTTCAAAATCTTGTGATTCAATAAAGCCAAATGTTTTTTATCTTTGGCATGCCAGATTAGGTCATCCTTCTGTTCAAGTAGTAAAAACAGTTCTTTCACAATGTAATGTTCCCAATATCAATAAAATGACATCTTCATTTTGTTCATCATGTTGTTTAAGCAAAACTCATAAATTTCCATTTTCCATGTCTGAAATAGTTTATATTGCTCCTTTACAATTGATTCATTCTAATCTATGGGGTCTGACTCCTGTCCCTTTCAAGTAGTGGTTATAGATACTATGTTCATTTTATAGATGCCTATTCTAACTTAACCTGGTTATACCTTCTTAAAAATAAATTTGATGTCATCCAAACCTTTATCAATTTCAAAACTCAAGTTGAGCTTCAACTTGATTCCAAAATAAAAGTCTTTCAATCTGATTAGGGTGGTGAATTTAGATCTTTTCAGTCATTCCTTATTCAACATGGTATCATTCATAGAGTGTCTTGCCCTCATAGTCAAGAACAAA
Source organism: Vitis rotundifolia (assembly GCA_030254885.1). Classification (NCBI taxonomy): domain Eukaryota; kingdom Viridiplantae; phylum Streptophyta; class Magnoliopsida; order Vitales; family Vitaceae; genus Vitis; species Vitis rotundifolia. Next base: position 11,060,922 of record CM058159.1, read on the forward strand.
ATGGAGTGGCCGAAAGAAAACATCACCATATTGTTGAAAATGGTTTAACCTTGTTAGCTAAATCTTCATTTCCTCTCAAATATTGGGATGAAGCTTTTAGAGTTGCTGTGTTTTTTCATAACAGACTTCCAACTCCTATCTTGAAACAAATATGTCCTTTAGAACTTCTCTTCAAAACCAAACCCAACCATTCCTTTTTAAAAGTGTTTGGTTGTGCATGTTATCCTAATACTCGTCTCTTTAATAAACATAAATTACAATTTAGGAGCACTGTTTGCACTTTTATGGGATACAACTTAAACCACAAAGGATATAAGTTCTTGGATTCAAATGACAAGCTGTATATTTCTAGAGATATTATATTTGATGAAACAACATTTCCCTTTGCTAAAAAATGATCAATCTTCCTACTCTATCCATAATTCTTCTCCATTGTCCAATTCTACCTCATCTGCTAGTCGACCCATTCTAACAGTCCCTTTTCAAACTCATTCTCATCCTATTTCACACTCATGTCATGTTGTTACTTCTTTTGATAGGCCAATCAATGAGGTTGATTTACCTTATGTTCCTAATGTACATTCTATTTCTCCAGTAACTGATGTTGTTGTGCAGAATATTGTTTCTTTTGGTAATACTAATTTGAATAGAAGGACAAGTCAACTAAGAGGTCAAGGGAATACTCATGTCATTACAACAAGAATAAAAAATGGCATTACCAAACTTGAAGTGTATATTGCAGCAGTAAAGGAAACAGAGACAGTTGAGTTGGCTTTATAAAAAGATGAGTGGAAACAAGCCATGATATCTGAGTTTGAAGCTTTGCAAGGAAACAACACTTGGTCTTTAGTACCCTTGCCTGAAGGAAGAATACTTATTGGTTGTAGATGGGTCCATAAGGTTAAAGAAAATCCTGATGGTAGTGTCAAAAAATACAAAGCTAGGTTGGTAGCTAAGGGCTTCCATCAGCAAGCTGGATTTTATTTTAATGAGACTTTTAGCCCAATTGTGAAACCAACAGCTATCAGGATTGTACTCACCATTGCCTTATCTAAAGGTTGGAGTGTTAGGCAATTGGATATAAATAATGCCTTTTTAAATAGTATTTTACAAGAGGAAGTGTTTATGTCACAACCTCAAGGCTTTGTTGATGAGAAACACCCTGAATATGTCTGCAAACTGCATAAAGCTCTCTATGGACTCAAATAGGCACCTTGAACCTGGTTTGAGAGACTTCACAAAGCACTTCTGCAGTTTGGATTTGTCTCTTCCAAGGCAAATCAATCTCTTTTTTTCAAGATTACATCAATCCATACCACCTACATTCTTGTCTATGTAGATGATTGTTTGATAACTGGAAGTAATGCAGATGTAGTAACTACTCTTATCAAACAGTTGGATACTAAGTTCTCTTTGAAAGACCTAGAAGAAATAACCTATTTTTTGGGCATTCGGGTTACTCATACAATGAATGGATTTCACCTATCTCAATAAAAGTATATACGGGATCTTTTGGTGAAAACTAAAATGCTACATGCCAAGGGCCTTCTCACCCCCATGACTAGTGGCTTAAAGATTAGTTCCCAAGATAGAGTTCTAATTGAAAATGCTCAGTTATACAAAAGTACAATAGGAGCTTTACAACATGTTATGGTAACTAGATCTGAATTGGCATATAGTGTCAATAAAGTTTGTCAATTTATGCAAAGGCCTACTGATGAGCATTGGAAGGTTGTAAAACGCATTCTAAGGTACTTAAGAGCAACCATGGATTATGACATTCATCTAAAGAAAGTGCTGAGTTGAGTTTAGTTGGATTTTCTGATGCTGATTGGGGTTCAGACCCTGATGATAGACGATCAGTTTCAGGTCACTATGTCTTCTTTGGCAATAATATTGTGTCTTGGCATTCCAAAAAACAAAAAAAATTGTTTCTCGTTCTAGCATAGAGGCAGAATATAGAAGTTTGGTTGGACTAGTTGCTGAAGTAACCTAGATTCAATCCTTACTATCTGAATTGCAGTGCAAGACACCTAGAATACCAATTCTGTGGTGTGATAATCTCAGCACAGTGTTGTTATCTGCCAATCCCATTCTTCATGCTCGAACAAAGCACATAGAATTGGATCTTTATTTTGTAAGGGAAAAAGTTTTGAAGAAAGAAATAGATATAAGACATGTACCAGCCAACGAACAAGTCGCAGATGTTCTAACTAAAGCAATATCTAGTGGACAATTTAATCAAATGGGGAACAAACTCAAAGTGGAAGACCTTACAACTTTGAGTTTGAAGGGAGATGTTAGGAATAGTGGTTAATGGTTGTTGCCCACATGTATAGATTTTTTAGAATAAAACAGAGTTAGTTAGCTGCTAAGAAACAGAGTTAGTTAGCTGCTAAGAATGGTATTTTAAATACCTTGTTGTAATCATTCACTTTAGCTAATGAGAAATTCTTTTCTCTGTTAAGTCGTCTCATAATTCCAAACAATGAAAATCAAATAGCCACAAGAAATGGAGGAACCGGTGCAACAGGCACGACTGGATCAAGAAAGGGCAGTTTTGAAACATAAAGGGTTTATGGTGTTCTTAGGACTAATTACAAGCTTAGTATTTATAAAGAGATGTCACTATTTGAAATTCAAAATCTTTAGATGGAAAAGTTACGGAAATAAATTCTCAATAAACTTTCAAAATAGAGCTCAACAGCTGCAATTAAAGCTAGGAACAAAGAAAAAGAGAAGGTAAAACCGAAAAAGAAACAAAAAGGTGACTATGGTGAGATAGGTGTGCTTTGTTATAGGGTAGAACTGTTCATGACTCGAACCAAACGACTATGTCAGCGGCTTTGTCTGAATCGTATAGCACTTCTAAATCTTGTTCAGGCAAATGTTGGAGATGGAGTAATAACCATAAACAATCTACTTAAGCATTTGAAAGAGCACAAAAACCCAATAATGAAAGGAGTTTTAGCTGACATAGAGAGCATAGCCTTTCATGTGAACGAGGGGTCAACTCATTACTGGTTGTTACTTCTAGTGGAGTTTGAAGACGGAGATGGTGATGTCAGGTCCATGCATATAAGAGAAGCAAGTCCAACAGAGTGGCTAGAGATGAGGCATGTGTGGGGAGCAAGTCAGTGTATAATTGGGAGACCCTTAAAGAGACCATTTTCAGTGAAGTTAACTATACACTCAAGAGGAAGAAATCTGCAACAAGAGATATACCCAACCATGTCGATCCAAGGCAATATCTGGTTGTGGGACCCACTCGACTACGGCCACCCTCTAGTGTACCACCTTGAAGTACACGTGCCTGTCATCCTCTTAATTCTTTAGCTTTTGATGTCAAAATTTAATTTTTGAAACTCCAATTTTCAAAACTTCAATTTTCAAATAATTTTTAAAACTCCAATTTTCAATTAATTTTCAAAACTCCAATTTTAAAACTTCAATTTTCAAAACTCCAATTTTCAAAACTTTAATTTTCAAATAATTCTCAAAACTCCAAATTTCAAATAATTTTCGAATTTAATTTTCAAAACTTCAATTTTCAAATTATTTTCAAAATTGTAGTTTTTTTCAAATAATTTTAATCCTACTATGGTTTTTGAATAATTTTAAGTCTTTTTTTTCCCTTCCTTAGGGTTTAGGGTCACCAAAAATGCCGTTTTTTTTTTTTCTTTCAATTTTCTTGATTTTTAATAAGCATGAATGAATTTTTCATAATTAAAAAATAATAGAATTTGTAAGATTAATTCATGCAAGATAAAATTGGGCTTTGGTGGAGGCTCAACATCCATGATATTTTCTTTAAAAATGATTTGAGTGAATTGCATAATTGTCATGGAGATTTCTTACCCTGTTTTGTGACACATGCGATATATTTTGTATAAACTAATATTGTTTCATAATAGCGTACCATTATTTGTTGTTAAGGTACGATCTCACTCTCACTTTGTTTATTCTCATGCATGATTCGTTTTATTATTACTATAGTCCTTTACCATACATTCCCAATAGGTAACCTGACCCCTGGACTTGACTTTGGTTTTTCACATACCTGTTTTTCCTTCAAAAGTCGCACTTAGGGTTTTTCTTTATTATTTTGTTTTTCCCTTTAAAAAAATAAAACAAAAATAAGTGGCGACTCCAAGTCTTTTTTAAAAATCAATTTTTTTTTCAAAAAAAAAACACGATTTCAACATCGAGTGGGAACGCATTGTAAAAAATGCGTGGTCCAAGTTGAATAAGATTATTATTTTAGTTTTTAAATTTCAATAAATAATAAAATGTATTTGTTTATTAAATATTAAAAATAAATTAAATTAACTATATTTTATTCATTATAATTAATTAATTTAATAAAAAATAAGTAATTATTTTTATTTAATATTTAAATTTTCTATTAAAAAATAATAAAAAATATAGAAAATAAATAAAGATTTTATTAATTTATTATAAATCATATTTTCAATTTTAATATAAATGAATTACAATTTGAAATATTGTTTTTTTTAAAAACAATAAATAAAATTTAATCTTATCTATTGTCCAAAAAAAAAAGAAGTTATATTTGATCAATTAATATAATCATCCCTTAAATATATATATTTTAAAATAAAATATGTTAAGATATAAGTATAAAATAGATAAACATTAATTTTAAAAAAATTAATTAAATAATCAACTCTAAGTTTAAATATAAAAAAAGAATGCAATTAATTAAACATTGACATATTTTACACGTGCAACAAGCCTAGCGTTCTTAAAAAACTATTTCAAAATCATGTGTACATGTGCATTTAAATACTTGCATTAAGATGACGTGAAAGGTTGATTCTTAAGGAGTGGAGGAAATGATGCCGACTGCCAAGTGAGCATTGGGCCCAAGGCCCACTGCAACATTTTCAAATGCTTCACATGGTTTTGCTTTTTTGTGAAGCGCTGAAGATATCTTTAGATGATGAGTGTATGAAAATTTTCCAGGCCTCGCTTTCTTCGTTAGGTAAGTGTTTTTCTTTCTTATTGGTTGAAAAAAGTTAGAGAAATTAAAGGGCATAGCAAAGATTAAGACGGCTCCTCAACCCCGTGATGTTTGGTCCAGGAAAATATTAAGAAAATTATAAAAAAAATTAAAATTTTCGGGGAATATTCAAGGAAAGACTTCACCATAAGTCTATTAACCTAGGCCCAAAGGTGGGGCCACCTGTGAGTTAATCTTAATTAACGACTCTCCTTCTCTCTTGTCTACTTCTAGAAAGTTAGGTATGTGCGTATGCATTTCCTCGTAGCTATCCTTTCTGCACCATCTGGTTACAGTTTAGATGGCCCCACATTTGGTTAATTAATTATGACGGAATATATTCAAGCTTATCTTATTCTCAACCACCACTCTGTTCTCATTGGAGTACTGGCAGGGCCACAGGCGGTTTTAAATGTTCTTTTTAAAAAATATTATTAAAATACAATTGTTAAAAAATAATATATATGACACTTTTTATCAATTTTTTACATTAAACTGTCTTTCTAAAAAAGGAATCCACTTTCAAAAGACAAATTCATTTTTATATATATATATATAACACTTTTTATCATTTAAATTTTTTTTTTTACACTAAACACTTCTTTTTAAAAAAAGAATCCACTTTTTATATTCCACTCATATTTTCAAAAGATAAATTTATTTTTTATATTAAATTCATCTTTTCAAAAACAGAGTTCTTTTTTTTTTTTTTTATCCTAAAATTTCTTATATTGAACTTGTCTAATGAGTTCACTTTTTTTTTTACATTGAAATCATTTTTTTAAAACACGAGTTCACTTGAATTCGTTTTACACAAGTCCACTTTATCCTAATCATTTTTTTAAAAAAAAAATAACTATAATTAAATCTTAGTGAAAAAAATATGACATCACTTTTTGTGAGGTATATATAAGATTTAAATAAATTTATTTAACAATTTTAGATCAATTCAAGAACGAAATAAATAAAATATTTTCTAAATTTATTTAATTCATATTTATCTTTCTTTTTACTTTTTTCATTCCATATTTATACTCTCTTTTTTCTCATCCACCACAATCCTACCCTTTTTTTTTTTTTTTTTAAGTATTGAATTCGTTTGTTTGAGCTTTAGGTAATCCAATTCTATTTCAAAAAGGTTTTCTAAAAGTGTTTGAAGGTATCTAGATTATTAATCCTCCAAGTTTATACCTCAAAACTCACATTTTAAAAAAATTAGCAAATTGAAGCAAATAGTGGTGTCACCCAAGTTTATTGATCCAGATGGTCAAGTCTTATTCAAGCCCATTGTTCAATCACTCAAGTCAAATTAACTAATAATGCGTTTAATAGTGATATTAGGAAGTGTTTTAACCTTTATATCACTTCAAAAATTTTATTTTTCGAGTATTGAAAAAATTAGATACAAAATTTATTCCTTATTTTTGCCTCATTGCCCATTCTAGAGTAGGTGAGAGAGAGATGGTGCGAAAATTCTCATTAGGTTTTTTAATTTCATAATTTTACATCTATTTTTTTAATTTTTAAATATAAATTATGTACAATATATTAATTTTAAAACTTTATAAGTATTAAATTATATAATAATAATATTATTATTATTATTACTATTATTATTATTATTATTATGATTGGAGCAAAAAATAGAGAATAGAGTCTCATTCTTGCCTTGGATTTTGACTTCTAAAATTTTTTTATGATCATGCACCATGGGATAAATAGGTTTCAAATTTTGATGTTTAAAATTTTTCTCATCCTGACATGTTTATAGTTTTTTTTTTACCATCCCTACACTTCTAAGTTAATAATATTATTAGCCTAATAATTAAGTTATTAATTTTTAATCTTTATATTATAATTTTTAAATACACCCATTCAAAAATGGAATTTTTATCAGCAGCTTAACTGCCCTGTGTCCACTAACTTGATTGGTATTTACAGAGGAGGAATCACCATCTGTCGTGAGGCTGCTTGATCTTCAAGCAAAAAGTCCCCGTGACCAGAAATAGGAATTATTTTTCGAGAGGATGAAAATAAATGAATAAGGTAGGCAACATACTTAAGTCTAATCAAAGTCGGTGGTGAAAGAGTTAGAGACTTAGAGTTGCAGTTGAACCTACCCCAAACACCACCCATCCAAGATTCCAACTTGGGAAAATTAACGTACACATCCTCTAAAGATGATCATTACTTTCGAGGTGCAGCCCTTTCGAAGCTATTCATTCTATTGTAGAGATTCTGGTGTGTCTATTGTGACATGTGGATTAGGCCAATTTCCTTTTGTTTTGTTGGTCTGGTAATGTGGGCCTTTTGTTTTCTAGTGCCGGGGAATCGATTCAGCTGGCATACCACTGTTTTTATTCACTGGGTTGCCCCGTCGTATACGTGTGAAATTTCATATCGAATAGGAGAAAAGTTTTTGGTGCTAAGCATAGATTCCCCGTAACTCTGTAGACTCGTTTTAAAGTTGTGAAAATTTCTTTAAGTTTAAAACGAATAATATCTACATGATTAGAAGTGAGTCATTATAATATATATATATATATACATACAAATTTTCTTTCTAATGGCACCCGAGAGATACTAGAATTCAAACTTCAATCACTTTCTTGGAAGTTGGAACCAATGAGATATGCATAGGTGGTGTCTCTTTTTTTACTAAATAGAAAGAGTTCAAAAGTAAGTTATCGATATCTATCAATATAATTGAATTGAATCTATTAATAATAAGTTCACTTTAATTATATTAATACAACAAATTACTTATAATTGAATAAAAAAAGTTAAATATTTGAACTTTTTATATTCAATCAAAAAACAAACACCACTTATCTTTAGCCAATCTTGAAGTTGTTTTATTTCAAGTTCGAAAATCACACTCGTAATTAAATTTGTTCGGTGTATGTTTTAGATTAAACTGACAATAATTGACTAAAATTGATGAAAATATCTCAAATTTGTAAAATTAACTTTTTCCATTTTTTAACTTGAAGAGTAATACATTTTTAACATAAATACTCTTTATGATTTTCGTTATTTATACGTGTGTTTTAAAAGAAAAAGTTATTTTTTAAAAAAAAAAGTGAGGGATGCCGGTCCAAAATGGATATTTTTTTTTAAGTAAAAAAAAATTAAGAAGTTAAATTTGTAATTTCATATTTCTTTTGTCCTTTTTAATCGGTTTCTAAAAATTATATATTCACATTGAAGACCAAGTTTGGCAATTTAGATAAATATGTTTTAAATTTAAAATTAGAATAAAATAATAATAATAATTAAAATATATGATTTAATCGTATTTAGTCTTTGATCGTGCAGGCTATGAATACTTTAAGACTTGAGAGTAGGTGAAAGCAATCAAAAGTTAAGAGAAAGTCAAAGCAATCAAAAGTTCAAAGGCACGCGAAATATGAAAAACAAGTGTAAATGTTCAAACATTTACGCCGCTTCAGTAAAGTCTAAACGTGAACGCTAATCATAAGACTTACAATAAGAAGCATTCGTCCAATGTACTATGTGTAGTTCCTTTTATTGTAATTGATAGATTGTGGTTTTTGTATATATGAAAATTGTATTGGGAAATTTTCATGTACGTGGATTGAATATCATTGGATTATCAATATTGATATGGATTCTCAAAAGGGTACTAGTTCTAAAAATTATTAATTTAAGTGATTTTGAAAATAAAATATGGGACTAGTCACTACAATTTTGATTGATACGTGAATGTCATTGAATTATGAAATCTGAATCAGTTTTATTATACTTTACTCAAGATATTGAAAATTAGTTGAACTGTTGAATCGATTTTATTGTGTTTTACTCGAGATATCGGGGATTGATTGAACTGCCCAATTAACTTATGGGAGTTGAAGGGATAGTGTCCCTTGAAATTATTTTTTTATATAATGATTAACAGGTAATTTTAGTTGTAAATTGAGAAGTATTTTTTCAAAAACTTCACCATTGTAATTTTTTTTATTCCTTTTTTTTTGCTGTAAAAATCTTTTTTTTTTTTCTATATGATAATAATTTTATCAATCTGTATTATAATATTTTTATCCATTTGAGAGGGAAGAAGTGAGTCATATCACCTAATTTAAAACAATTTTTTTAGACTTGACATGAAGGAATCGGATGGCAAGTCAATAACAATATTTCCTCTTTTATATTTATTCTATATCTCAATCTTTGAAAAAAAAAATAGAGAAAAATGAAAATATTTATAATAATGTCTTGTTTTGTGAAAATGATAATAATGTATAATTCCAACATGTCATGAATTATAATAAGTGACAAGGGATGGATTAATATGAGTGCTTTGACTACTACTACAACCCCCTCTCTCTCTCACTCTCTCTCTCTATAATAATAATAATAATATGAAGATATGTGGTAGGTGACCACCACCACAAGCAGAAGAGAGAGAGAGACAGAAATTCAGTCATTTAAGACTGAATACGAAGAGAGTCGTCATGCTGTGGGGGGACAGGCACGTGTCCTTTCTCCTGAAGGCACTTAACAGTCTCGTAGAGGCACTGCTTCACTGGTATGAACTCCAGCCCCAGCTCCCTCAGCTTTTGGTTAGAGAACTTGTACGGTATGGCCCTTGGCTTCACTTCATCTGAGCACCTGTGTCAAGTCAAATAAACACGCAACTCTTAACTTCCCAGATGAAATTGTTGACTTTGGGTGGTGCCTGGTGGTGGGCACTGGGTATATACAGTTACATTTTTGTGGACGTGACAGGCATTAGAAGGCAAGAAATTGGACTTTGGGCGGTGCCTGGTGGTGGGCACTGGGTATATACAGTTACATTTTTGTGGACGTGAGTCCGTGACAGGTATTGGAAGGCAAGAAATTGGGAACCCAGAAGTCTGACTAAGCAAGTCATAGTAGAGATTGGAGTAGGTGAAAGTACGAGGGGCCCACCACTCTCACACAAACATCAGTGGTGGGTGACAACTCTCCCTGAGCCACCAAAACTAGACTATTCTCCTTCACTCTTTCTTCCCTGGCGGTTTCCTTAATTATCCGCATGCTTGATTGAGGTTGAATAAAATATAAGAAAAGTCGAGGTGGTGGGTATGCCCACTGCCCCAACGCCACAAATTTACAATATAAGTCCATGCAATCTCCATCCATTTTACACGTACTGCTTCCATCACCACCCTCTCATCATACCCTCTCTTCTCCCTCCTCAGAATTCTCCATTTTTGTTCTGTTTTTTAATACAACATATGGGAAGGAAAAAAAGGAAAAACTAATGGGTAATTATATATATATATATATATATATATAGATAATATCGGATTATATGGGATAAAATCGAAGAAAATATAACAGATATTTTGACATAAAATATAAATAAGATAAAAATTAATTAAAATTATGAAAAAATAAAAAAAAAAAACCTCTAGAAATTATATAAAAAATAAATATAAAAATTTTAAATTTATTTTTATTTTTTAAAAAATATACAATTTGTATAATAATATCAAATATATATAAATAAAATAATTAGAATTGATTTATTTAATAATAAAAAATAGAAAAATGAGCAAAATATGGTAAAATATGGTAAAATATCGGATATTGATGGAAATATTTTTCCAAATTTATCCGAATATTTTAAACCTCGGAGAAACTTCAAATGCACCTTCTCGTTGTCCATTCAAAGAGGGCACAGTGCTTTTGTCTTATACTAAAATGTACATAAAAAAAATTGGGGGAATGGGAAAATAAAAAATAAATGTGAAATTAAAAAAAATTAAGAGCGACTTGAGAGACGACTTACTTTGTAGGAATGGGATACTCCGGGAAAAACTTGGCCAAAATTTCAACGACATCGCCGCGGTGAAGCACGCTCTCGGCACAGAGGTAGCGGCCGGAGGCAGAGGGAGCTTCGAAAACGAGGATGTGGGCGAGGGCTACGTCCTTAACGTGGACATAGGCTTGAACGGAGTTTGCATATGTTTTGGCGGAGCCGGTGAGGTACTTGAGGATGTGAATAATGCTGGCATTAACAGTGGATTGAAGCAATGGTCCTAGCACCAGCACTGGGTTCACCACCACAAGGTCCACCTCTTTCTCCTTCGCAACCTCCCATGCCGCCTGCTCCGCCACCGCCTTTCCGTAACAATACCAATTCTGCATTTTCCTCTCAGTTAATCAAAAATCTTGTTTTTGGGTAAGTCAAATTTTATTTTAGTGCCGTTCCGTTACCTTTGGGCCATGAAAGACAAGTCTGATAATTATAGGTTGAAGAAGAAGCGAAAATGTTGACAAAAATGATGAAAATTAGGGGTAAATAGTGTTGAAGAAAAAAAGGAAGGTGGGAAGACCTTGGTGTTCTTGCAGAATTCAAGATCACTCCAACAGCTCTCGTCCACAACTTGATCTGGACTCCTGTTGGGGTCCATGTACACTGCTCCAATCGATGACGTGAACACCACTCTCCGGACTTTGGCCTCGGCCGCTGCTATTATCACGTTCTTTGTTCCATTCACGGCTGGTTCCACCATCTCTTCCTTCAAAAATCAACAAACATAATCATCTCTCTGTTTGGTCACTAAGACAATCCCTGAATACCTTTGATTGGTACAAAGGGACCACTTTCAACTTTGTTGGTGGGAATGATTGTCATTGCTCACACCAACTACCACCGCACCAAATATAAAATTGCTTTTTTTTTATTTCTTTTTTCCTCGGAGAAAACAGAGATAAGAACTCACTGGATCATCGGTGACAGGAGAAGCAGTGTGGAAAACTCCATGGCACCCACTGATGGCCTCTTTCAGACTCTCATAATCCATAAGATCAGCTTTGCATAAAATCAATCTCTCCTTTGCTCCTTCAAGCTCTCTCAAATGAGAATTCTTTGGATCATCTGTAATCCCATAAAAAAGAAAAAAGAGTATTGTTACAGAAATGGCACAAGCCTCAGAGGTATGCCTCTTCAATGCCACAAATGAGACACTAGCTCACTAGAAATCACATCACATGTGTATACCCACCTGGATTTCTAACAGTTCCTTTAACAGTATAGCCTCTTTCAAGAAGCAACTTGACCATCCATGACGCGATGAAGCCGCCGGCGCCGGTGACGCAAACGATTTGGCCGGAGCTGGAAGGGGAAGAGGCGTCAATGGGCATGATTGGGAAGAGTGGTTGGTGGGAGGGCGATTTATTTCAAAAAATGACAGAAGACAGGAAAGTGAGAGCAGAATGAAGAAAAGTTGGCCACAAGAGTCCTGTATTTATAGGGGAAAAAAGTTTCACCGACTCACCTAACGCCGTAAAATGTGAGAGGGGATGTACGTTAACAAACGACGTGAGGTGGTGGTGCACTGGTGCTGGTGCCGGGGGTGGGTGAAGACCGGGCCCCCACAAAGTGGGGTTGAGTCGGTTGACGCACATCTTGTCCTTTGATTATTCAACCCAAACTGGACTCACAATAAAACTAGCAAACAGTAGAAACAAGGGGAGTGATTTTGATATTTTTTTGGGGTACAATTTTTAGTAGAGTTGGACGTCATCAAATGATTAAGGGGGTTTTCTTGGCTTTCATGTCAGCTGGAGACCTACAATGTTATATTAAAATCAATAGTCAAGTAACGCAGAAATAGACCCATAAATTATTCCAAATGAACCATAAAAACAAAAGGTTACGAGGCAAAGAAAGATCAACTATAAGAAATCTATTCATGAAATAAATTCAAGTTTTCAACAAAAGATTTTCTATATATGTATATCTAATCATTCAAACTTAAGTTATCCCATTAGCAATCCCAATTATGCTATAAATCTCACACGGCTCTCTAACTCTCTCCCATCGCCAAGGACGATATATCAGAAATCATGGATGTCGATATATCAGTAATCATGAATATATCGGTGATACAAGTAAAATATCACCCCTAAATGGAAAAAAAATAGGTGATATAAGCAAAATATCACCTCTAAAAGGAAAAAAAATCTCTAAAGATATATCGGAGATATATTGATAAAAAATCGAAGATATATTAATGAAAAATCGGTAAAAAATTAAACTATTATAAATAAGTTAATTTTAACTATTTTGTATACTAATTAAATATAAAACAAATATAAAATTATAAATAAAATTATCAATATTTTTACATAAAAATATTTTGTATCAAAATGTACTAATATTTTAAAATAAAAATCATAAATATTTAAATAACATAATTAGTACATTTTCAATAATTTATTTTAAAATTAATAATTTTATTTTATTTTAATATTTAAGTGTAATAATAGTATATTGAGAATAAATTAACTTAGTACATTTTTAAATTAGTATAACAATGAATTTAAATTAGTACATTTTTACAATTAATTAATATATTTTCATTAGAGGTATTTAAATCACATAATTAGTATATTTATAATAATTTAACTTTATAAGAATCTACACTTACAAAATTCACATTTCTTATCAGCCCGACACTATATAATTAAATTTAATATCGCAAATCATATCATACATATATTAATTTATTCAGCAAAACAACTTTAAAATGCTTATTATACTTCTAATTTCATTTTTAAGAGTTTTTTTTTTTTTTTTTTTTACATTTTCATAATTTTGATAAATTTTTGGTCTATTGATATTTTGTGTCAAAATATCCACCGATATATCTCCGACATATCCATAAAATTCAAGTACCAATATATTCGTGATTACCGATATTTTCATCCTTACCCGTTATTATCTCTACAAAATACATTGAATATTTTATTATCATCCTTCATATATTCATTTCAACTACATCTTAGCTCTATCATTATTCATTTCAACTACATTTTAGCTCTATAATTGTTGATTTTGCTATCTTTTTCTTGATTCTTCAAAATATTTCGATTATACTTACTGGTTTCTCAATTTTTTTTGTTTCTAAGAAAGTAGGTAATACTTAACATTCAATCATAGTTCATGTAATGAGTTTCGGCTTGTGACTCCTAGACCAATTGGTCTTAAAGCACTAGGTGATAAAGCGCCCCTCAAATTATAAAATAGATTCATCAGTGCCTTTTGTTTCGCCATAGATAGATATTGAAAGGTGGGCCAAGTCGGTAATGTGTAGGCCTTTAGGAATATTGTATGTATGTGTAAGCCTTTGGCCACTTGACGTCCAATGATATCTTTCTCAGGTTATACCCCCTCGGCATCTTTCTCGGGTAGTTGGAAAACCTTGACGAGCAGTTCCTCAAAGATCTCATATTGCCTTTCATCACTCTCACCAACCTTTAGCTTCACTTCCATTCATCGTTTGCGCATCTTGGTTGGTATAGATAATTTGATTCTCAAATGATTTTTTTTTTTTTTTTTTTTAACATATCTACGTATTTATTCCACTAGATTGACCTCATTTTGCTTTTCTTCAAAAACCTTCTATTCTTTAGCTTCTTTTAAATTTGTACTAATATTGCTTTCCAAGATATTGAATAAGAAGTTCTATCAAACTTTGATGGGATCAAAAGTTCCTTAATCCAAAACTCCAAAAATAAAAAGGAAATGTCCTAATTTCTAAGGTTAATATGATTTATTATCAAATAATAAATTAAAATTACTCATAAAAATGCCATGATAAAACTTTTGTTTTAAAAATAAAATTTCAAATTAAAAGCAATATGTTTGTAGTCTTGCTAGGTGGTTTTTTTAATATAAATTAAAACCCATGTTTTTTTTTTTCTTAAATTTTATATTGTTAGATTATAAAGTTTAAATTAATTTTGTTGTGTTTTATTTGAAATGTCAGGGTAGAGCTCCCTATTGAGAATGATGAGTACCTCTATTATATATTTAACTCTTTTATGTTTTAGGATTTTTATTTTTAAAGAGTGAGACTGCAATTGAGAATAGTTTTTGAAAGCTTCATCATTGTATTTTTTTTCGTTCCTTTAGATTAATGGATTTTTTGAGCGTATCATTGATACACTTTGTGAATATGTGGATCACATTGATAATCAAACCATATTAAAAATCTTGTATTTTTCGTTATTTCCTACTCGTGTGTGCAGTTTGATTAACATATATATCCGAATTTCTATAAAGAGTCTTTTAATAGATCAATTAAGAGGGTATTCAACAAATTAATTTAATTACTTAATATAATTTATTAATTTAGTATAAGTTATTATAACTGAAAAAAATATAAAAAAAAATGATAAATCAATTTAATAATTTAATATAACTTAACAATTTAAGATACAATCATCTTAAGTCATGAAACATTAACCTAAAAGTTAAAATTGTAAACTATAAAATTGATGTCACATTTCCATGACTCATTTTTTCCTTACCAGCAAATCGACCACTAGACAAGAAACAGACCCCTTAAACATGACAAATTAAAAATTAGTAGACGTGTAGGCAAATGAGCAAGTCGGGTGCCTCCTATTTTGACCCATAAACTACTATTTCCTTGGTCTGTGGGGGGATCCCTCCCCGTCCTGTATTCTGTGTTGTTGTACCTAACATATATATGTGCCTTCAACTTCTCCATACTTATTCCTTCTATATTGACATGGTGATGCTTTGTCTTTTACCTACTCCCTATTGTGATTGTAGTGTATTGACTTATCACATACCAACTCCAGTGTTTGGCAGAGCCCATTGACAAAGTTGTCTTGTATCAATGGCAGATATAATCCCAAATTCAGTTTACTTGAAATTAAATAAAAATAAATTTGAATTTCACTTTTTTTTTTTTTTTTTTTTTTTGTGACTTGTTTGAGAAATACTTTATGCTGTGAAAAAAGGTGAGTAAATATGTTTGTTTCTAAATTTTATGACTTTTGAATGGATTCTTTTAATTTATGAGGTTGTAGGAAAATTTTAGGTCATGTTTAATATCCATTTTTGAAAATAATTTTTACAAATAATTTATGAGAATAATTTTTTAAAATTATTCTTTAATGTTTTATAAAACAAATATTTGTTTGAGAACATTTATATTTTTAAATATATTTTAAAATAATATTTATATAGTGTTTTATTTTTAATCATTCTCTATATTTATATAATTGTTTTTCAAAATAGTTTTGAAAACAATTAAAAATTGATTTATGAAAATATTCTATTTTCTATTTTTAAAAATAAAAAATTAATTTTCATTTTCTAATTGTAAGATATGTTTTTCTATTTCTTTATTTTGAAGAAAAAAACTATTTTTAAAAGCAAATATCAAACAATGCCTTATTAATTTTAATTCAATCAGTTTTACTTCTCTCCTACACGCTATGCATGGATGAATTGAACTTTAAAAATTAATAAGTTACTAGCAATCGCCTCTCACCTCATGTATTTTCAATAGATGAAAAATAAATGACTTGGAGAACTCTTGAATCCAGACTTATATGAACCTTGCTAAATTACAATTTAACTCAAAAACTTTAAAATATTAACGATTGGGATTATGAGGTCTGAATCAATTTTATTGCACTTCGTTTTGAATGTCGGGAATCAAACTATCTGATCAACTCATTGCTAAGCTCGCAGGGATAAAGTTAATTGGTCAGTTTGCAAGGGTTAAAGGGGCAATGTACCTTGGAGAATTTTTTATTTTTTATTTTTTGGTGATGATCGATAAGTTTGCATTTATTATATATTTAACTCTTTTATATTTAGGACTTTGTTTTTTTAAATAGTGCGACTGCAATTGAAAGTGTTTTCTCAAAAGTTTTATCATTGTAATTCTTCTCATTCGTTTTGATTAGTAGATTGTTGAATGTTAGTGTACTTTGTTAACGTATGGATCACATTGATCATTCAACCATGATAAAAATTTTGTCTTTTTCTTTATTTACTACTCATATGTGTGCATGATTTGATTAACATTAACACCCTTAACACAATCACATTTTTTCTACTAATAAATGTCAAATGCTCCACACACTATTGTGATAATGGAAACCACTTGGTCGAGGCAGCAAGGTGAAGTTGATAATTAAGAATTTATATAATAATAAGAGTTATTTGATTAAAAGAGTTATTGAAAACCTAATTTTTTGAAATTTAACTCTTCATTCTTTTTTAACCTTATTTGGACAAAAATGTCCTTATTATTTTCTTGTAAAAATAATTTTTCTTTTAAAACCTAATGTAAATACTTGAAATAATAAGAGACATTTATGTCAAAAATGAGTTATTTTTAAAATACAAACATTGGAAAGATTAGTTTAACAAATTTGAGAATTATTTCATTTATTTTAACCCATTAATTTTAATAATAAGTTATTTGGTTTTCACATATATATTTAAATCATACTGACATTTAAAGAACTATAATTAAAAGAAAAAAGAACATATTTTTAGAAGTTTTATTGTGGTTGAAAATTAATACAAAGTCAAAATGAAACACCACTCATCCATTGGTAAGTGGATTTAATTAATGATGTTGTATCATATATGTGAAAAGGACAACACCTATCCAATGGTGGTCCTATTCTCCATCTTATGAATTTCGATACGAATCTTCAAGTGGTATTAACTAATTAGCAGCTTTCAAGCCCCACCAATGTAGACCAAACTTTGAAAATTAAAGGAGGAAAAAAAAAATTGACTAAGAGGCTTGTCGTAGGTGAGCATTTTATTCAACACTTTCTAGATGTCACCAGCGCCCCCTAATGGAAGGAGAGAGAGAGAGAGAGAGAGCGCAATTTTCTCATTAAAAAAGGGAGCCTTGACAGTGGAAGAGCTAGGGAGGTTGGGTCATTAGACAAAAATGGAAGGAGAGAGAGAGAGAGAGAGAGAGAGAGAGAGAGAGAGAGAGAGAGAGAGAGAGAGAGAGAGAGAGAGAGAGAGAGAGAGAGAGAGAGAGAGCAATTTTCTCATTAAAAAAGGGGTCCATGTAGTAAAAGGAAGTGAGAATTTTGGATGAATGATTTCATGTATTTGTTTCTCTTCTCTTATATGATATAGATGATTGATGAAAATATCAGAAATTACAAATATATTGCTATTTCAATTTTACAATTATATTGGAGATATATCGATAGATATTTTAGAAAAAAATATTGATAAACTTAAAATTGATAAAACTCATAAAAATGTAAGAAAAATCTAATAGAGATGTAATTAGAAGTATAATAGACATTTTAAATTTGTTTTGTACAAGAAATTGATAATAATATTGTATATGTCAATAAAAAATATGAATTTTATAAGTGTATATTTATTATTAAATTACATGAAATATTATTCCATAATAATATTATGATATTTAATTATAATATGTCTAATTTTAAAATATATATTTAATATTAAAATTATGATCTATTTAATTCAATTGTATTAAATAATATAAAATAAATTATGATATATGTATAAAAAAAATTTATATTTATATTTTTATATTTAATTAATATATAAGTGATATAAAAAAAGTTAAGAAAATTATCACTATAATTTTTATATTTTTAATGGTCAATTAAATTAAATTTGAAAATAAAATAATTAGAATTAATTTATTTATTAAAATATTTTGTTTGGAATAGAAACTTTCACTAGTGATTGTGCAACTATTCATGCTAGAGACGCAAAAGGAAAATAACTATTCGGGCTGTTATGAACTATCAATAATTGAATCACTATTTTCCTTTCTAGCTAACAAAACAACATTTTGTCACAATATAAAGAGCACGAATTTGACAGATTTTTGTAGATCCTTCTCTTGATTTTCTTGCTTAATTGTTGGGGAAAAAAATGGAGGAAGAGTTTCATTTTAGTTGGTGAACAGTGGTTGTCTTCTTCCTTAGTTTTTTCATACTCCATAACAGGACATTTTAAAGGAGAGACAACACAAATTGGCAATAAAGGCAAGGGATGGTTTCAATTTTGGTTGTTGCTTGTCCACATTTCATCCATGCTAGTGCCCAAATGCCTCGTCTTATAGCTTAACTTGAGATGGGTTGATTTTGTTTATATAAATCTATTCTCATTTTAGTCTAATTTTGGGTCAGTTTTGTTTATATAAATCTATTGTCATTTTTGTCCCAACAAAAAATAAGATGGGATAAGATGCAGTAGGACAAGTATAATATGATAAGCCACGACGTTCAGCTAGAGGTTTCAAACCAAATCCCAAATATTTGGGAGGAGGTTGAAGGGAGATGCAAGTGGGATGTAACAATGTAGTGCATGGGAGTGTCGTGCATACGTGCATGGACTGGGTCGGTTACAGTTGTGCATTTTACGTCACTTGTATTTCTGTTTGTTATGCTACTTTTATTCTGTTAGTTATGCTTTGTTTTTACGTATGTGGTATGTTTGTTTTTACATGTGTTTAAGTTTCAATTGTTAGTTATCAGCTTTCCTTTTATTTCGGGTTTCTTGTACATGGCTTTGCTTATTTAAAGCAACCGTAGTTATCAATGGAAAGGAAGAAATCATTTGTTATCTAAAACTTGCGATACTTTCGCACCCAAAGAGAAATAATGTACTTATCATTTTGTGTTGGGACCTATCATTGGTATCAGAGCCAAGTTACCTATGGGAACTAACAAGGAGCGTATTGAGCACTTGGAGTTGGGACTCGGTACAGTTCAAGAAGGTCTACAATGGATAAAGGAAGCTCTCCATCAAATTTCGAGTGTGTTGATCACAAATCAGGAGAACCCCAACCACGGCAACCCTCACTGAGAAGGCAACGATGGAGGTCGGCCGATCATCTCATCTAAATCAGCCAAGCTAGAATTTCCACACTTTTTTGGAGACGATCCAACGGAGTGGTTCAATTGGGTGGAACAATTCTTTGAATACCAGGGCACTACATAGAACCAAAAAGTTCCTATGGCTACCTACCATCTTGAAGGGGAGGCCAACCAGTGGTGGCAGTGGCTTTGCAGGATGTTACAGGAAGAAGGACAAGTGATTTCATGGGAAAAGTTCAAAAAAGAATTATGGGCTCACTTCAAACCATCAAGCTGCGAAGATTTTGATGAAACCCTCTCAAGGATCAAGCACCTAGGAACATTGAGAGACTATCAACGAGAGTTTGAGAAGCTCGGTGACAAGGTATGTCGATGGACATAAAAGACGTTGGTAGGGATGTTTATAGGAGGCTTGAAAGTTGAGATTTATGATGGGATACAGATGTTTAAGCTACAATCCCTCAAGGAGGCCATTAATTTGGCACAAATGCGAGACGAGCAGCTTACATGATAGCAACGATTCACTCGACCACCACCCACAAGAGCTCCCATAGCTCTTCCACAAACTATGCGTGTAGTTCCCACTACCCCTGCTGTTCCAATCAGGATCTTAACATGGGATGAAATGTAAAGGAGAAAGACTCAAGGTCTCTGTTTTAATTGTAATGAAAGCTTCACAACTGGGCATAGATGTCAAAAACCGCAGCTCTTACTCTTGAAGGGGCATGTGGGTACCATGGTATGCGAAGACATTACTGATCAACCAACGTTGGAGGAAGACCAAGGTGGAGATACAGGGAAAGTACAAGAACTTGAACTGGAACCCAAAATTACGTTGCATGCATTAACGGGATGGACGGGTCACATATATATTTAAAACATATGAGCATTTAAAGAATTAAAATTAAAAGAAAAAAGAACATATTTTTAGAAGTTTTATTTTGGTTGAAAATTAATACAAAGTAAAAAATAAAACACCACTCATCCATTGGTAAGTGGATTTAATTAATGTTGTTGTTGTATCATATATGTGAAAAGAACATCACCTATCCAACGGTGGTCCTATTCTCCATCTTATGAATTTTGATAAGAATCTTTAGGTGGTATTAACTAATTAATAGCTTTCAAGCCCCACCAATGTAGACCAAACTTTGAAAATTAAGGGAGGAAAAAAAAATTGATTGAGAGGCTTGTCGTAGGTGAGCCTTTTATCCAACACTTTCTAGATGTCACCAGCGCCCCCCAATGGAAGGAAAGAGAGAGAGAGAGAGAGAGCAATTTTCTCATTAAAAAAGGAAGCCTTGATAGTGGAAGAGCCAGGGAGGCCAGGTCATTAGACGAAAATGGAAGGGTGGTTTTCCCTTATTAGAGAAGGCCCTATGTAGTAAAAGGAAGCGAGAATGTTGGATGAATGATTCCATTAAAGTATTTTTTCTTTTCTCTTATATCATATAGTGTTGAAGTGGAGAGAGGATTATTGAGAAATAGTGGCTTGACTTTTTCATTGATTAAGAATGAATATATATACTCAAACCTAAAACACAAAAATAGGAAACAATCCTAAAATTAGGGGATTACAACAAAAATAGGAAATTACAACTAATTAGAAGAATTTAAAAATAAAAAGAAAATCATTGTAAAGAATTCTCTAATATGCCCTCTCAAGATGGAGCTCCAGAGGAGATGCCAATCTTGACCTATAATTCTTGGAAGTGGCTTCGTGGAAGCGGTTTAGTAAGAGCGTCGGCAAGTTGATCTACTGAGGAAATTGGATGACGACCAAGATAGACAATAAATGCACTTTGTGTTGAAGAGTAACCAAGAAAAACACAAGGAGTGAAACAAGAGTCAAGTTTATGTTAAGAATGAGGACGAAACCACGGATAACATAAGCAACTGAACACCCGAAGTTTAGTATAGTTGGGTGGAGACTCAAAGAGTTTGTCAAAAGGAGATGAGAGATGTAGTGTGGGTGTGGGCATACGGTTGATGAGATATATAGCAATGGCAAAGGCGTAAGTCCAATAAGTTAGAGAGCCCTTGGTACACCGCTGTAATTGTTCCTTCAATTGTTTAATATGACCACGAGATGGTTTGACATAGGTATTGGCTAAGGTTTGCCATGCATCAAAGGAAGTGGTGGTACGGGCAATAAGCGGTTGTAGTGAAATGGAGATAGCACCAAGGAGAGCGTTAAAGATGAGACGATCCTGATGCTTCCAGGTTGTGTATGTCGAGTTTAGGGATGCAACACCAGTGACGATGACGGTGGGTGGTGGTGGAGTATGAGTGTCATCAATAAAGTGATGAAGATCATAACCTTCAAGAAGAGATTAGATTTGAAGGCTCCATGTGGGATAATTGGTGGATGACAATTTGGTGATATTGGAAAGATTGATTGTAAGGAGGGGATGTTGAGGATCTTGGGAGTTTTGGATGGTGATAGTATCATTGGTGGAGGAGAAGGATGCACCGGAAGCCATTGAAGAGAAGGAAAAGAAAAAAAAAAAGGAAGAAAATACGCCCAAGAAGATTAGGCTCTGATACCATGTTGAAGTAGAAAAAGGATTATTGAGAAACAGTGGCTTGACTTTTTCATTGATTAAGAATGAATATATATATATATATATATATATATATATATATATACAAACCTAAAACACAAAAATAGGAAATTACAACTAATTAGAAGAATTTAAAAATAGAAAGAAAATCTATTGTAATGAATTCTATGATGTATAGATCATTGATGAAAATATCGGTAATCACATATATATCGCTATTTCGATTTTACCGATATATCGGTGGATATTTTAGAAAAAATATCGATAAACTTAAAATTAATCAAAACTCATGAAAATGTAAGAAAAATCTCATAGAAATGTAATTAGAAGTATAATAGACATTTTAAATTTGTTTTGTTCAAGAATTTGATATATATATATGATATAATTTATCATATTTGACAATAATATTGTATGCGTCAATAAAAATATATGAATTTTATATGTGTAAATTTATTATTAAATTACATCAAATATTATTCCACAATAATATTGTAATATTTAATTATAATATGTCTAATTTTAAAATATATGTTTAATATTAAAATTATAATTCATTTAATTCTATTGTATTAAATGATATAAAATAAATGAAGATATATGTATAAATTTTTTTTCATATTTAATTAATATATAAATGTGGACCTCGCATTTCGGCTCATGCGTTCCCCACTCGATGGCGAACTCACTTTTTGCTTGGAAAAAATGATTTTTTGGATTAAGAAAAATGACTTGGAGTCGCCACTTATTTCTGTTTTATTTTTAAAGGGTAAACAAAATAAGAAAGAAAAACCCTAAGTGTGACTCCTTATTTGGAAAAGGTGGTCTGTGAAAAACCAAGTCTGAGTTCGGGGGTCAGGTTACTTATCAGGAAGGTACGGTAAAAACCGTAGCACCCCTCTAAGCCCCTAAAATGGGTCTCTACTAATAAGATGAGATAACTGTAGCAATTGATTGATTTAACACGGATACCGAACAGTGATCAAATGTATGAAAGCAAGACTTGCATGATAACAAATAAATCAATAAACACAATCAGGCACGGGACGTACTTTAGTCGCAAGTCGAGCGCTATCATAAGAGACAATGTTAGTACACAAATACAGAATAATCGCATGCAGGTCATAGAGTGGAACAAAACAATCACATATAGCAATCGATAAAATATGGAAATGAGAAAATAAACAAAATTGAATAAATAAGTGTGAGGATTGGAGATTAAATTTTAAAATCGGAATTTTGATGAATTTTGAAGATAGAATTCTTAATAAATGAATAGGTGGGCAGTCAAATAAGTCGAATAATGGTAATGACGAAAATAGTAATGATTAAGTAAAAGATCGTGGAAATTTAGAAATTTTGGGAATTGTAAATTGAATTTAGAAGTAAGAAATTTGAAGAATTAGTTAAGGAAGGAGTTTTAAATGAATAAATAAGTGGGCACATAAATAAATTGAGTGATGATAATAGCGAAAATGATAATAATTAAGTAAATAAATGCAAAAATTTAGAGATTGAATTTATGAATTTGGGATCTGAAAAATTAATTAAGGATTGAATTTTAAATAAAAGAATAAATAGGCAAATAAGCAAATTGAATGATAATTATAACGAAAATAATAATAATAAGTAAATAAATGCGAAAATTTAGTGATTGAATTTATGAATTTGGCGATTTGAAAAATTAATTAAGGATTGAATTTTGAATAAATGAATAAATAGGCGAATAAGCAAATTGAATGATAATTATAATGGAAATAACAATAATAAGTAAATAAATGTGGAAATTTAGAGATCGAATTTATGAATTTGGTAATTTGGTAATTTGGTAATTTGAAAAATTAAATAAGGATTGAATTAATTAATCAAAGAATAAATAGACAAATAAGCGAATTAAATAATAATTATAACAATTAAGCAAATAGACACGGAAATTGAGGAATTGAATTTATGAATTTGGCAATTTGAGAAATTAAATAAGGGTTGAATTTTAAATAAATGATTAAATAGGTAAATAAACGAATTAAATGATACTGATAACAATTAAGCAAATAGATATGGAAATTGAGGAATTGAATTTATGAATTTGGCAATTTGAGAAATTAAATAAGGGTTGAATTTTAAATAAATGGTTAAATAGGTAAATAAACGAATTAAATGATAATGATAACAATTAAGCAAATAGATACGGAAATTGAGGAATTGAATTTATGAATTTGGCAATTTGAGAAATTAAATAAGGATTGAATTTTAAATAGAAGAATAAATAGGCAAATAAGCGAATTAAATGATAATTGTAACGGAAATAATAGTAATTAAGCAAATAAAAGAAATAGAATTCATGAATTTAGTAATTTGAAAAATTAAATTAAGGATTGAATCAATTAATTATGCACATTAGGGATTTTTAAAATAATTATTTAAAACTTGGGCAACCTAATGGGCTAAATTGGTGTGCGCATGGGCCAATGAAAGTGGCTAGCATAGGGGGCATGGGGCCCTTCATCAACTAATTTGGGTTTGGGCTCCAACTTAAGCCCAAAACCAAAGTCAATACAAAATTGGGCCTGATGGCCCAATTCCAACATAAAAATGAGCCCAATACCCAACTCAGGCCCAAACTTCTTCTTCTTCCAGCTTGAATCTCCCTTCCCGCGTGCCTGCAATCTGCCATTCCCGCCGCGGCTGGAGCTCCGCCACAGCGCCGCCAGCTTTTCCACCAGCCAGCCGTCAGCACCAGCCACCGGCCAGCACCAACACCAGCCACCAGCCAGCACCAGCACCAGCCACCAGCCAGCACCAGCACCAGCACCAGCCAGCACTAGCCAGCACCAGCACCAGCACCCGCGCCATCGCCGCGCCATCGTCGTGCCACATCATTGCCAAGTTGCAGATATAGCATAGGGGAAAAGAAATACAAAATGAACAGAGAGGGGGAAGGAAGCCATACCTGCGAACGGATCCTCTCCGACGGGGTCGACCAATGCTCAGCCGAAAATCCTCCCTCCTTGCGCGCTCTCTCCAGCTCCTCCTCTTCTTCCTTTTCTTAGCCTCCCCCTCTTCAAACGCCTGCAACCTTCCTTTCTCCTTTTTTTTTTTTCTTCCTTTTTCTTGGCTTCTTTGGCTTCCTCACGAAGCCAACCCTGCTGCGCCTCTCACATCCGCCCCCCTTTCTCTGCCCGAGGAAAAAAAAAAAAAAAAACTCTCCCCTCCTTCGCAGCCCCAGGGGGGGTCTACAATAAATGATATTAAAAAAAAGTTAAGAAAATTATCATTGTAATTTTTATATTTTTAATGGTTCATTAAATTAAATTTTTTAAAAAATAATTAGAATTAATTTATTTATTTATTTATTTATTTTTTATCACTATCTTAGTATATATTCTTCTAGTGCACATCATATTAAAAGTGGTGACAGGTAAGCACTCATACGATTTTGGCATCTCATATGATTTTCTTAAAAAATCGCCTAAATATCGGTTGATTTTTGTCGATTTTTTTCGATATTTCTTCCCCTTTTTTCCATCGCCTCTCCCTTAAACACAAAATTTTGGTAATTTTTTCCCGAAATTTTTATCCATGATATAGATAATGTTGTTTGGCGTTAAATTAAGGTGTAAGACAATAAGAGCTCCAATACCAACTTTAATCTTGCATGTTACATCCTCTTCTCAGATAATATCATATATAATATATAGTTTCTTGGTATAATTATAATAATATAATTCAATTGAAAGTGCTCCAACGACCCACCCTACATCTCAACTCAATCAACTTACATGATTGATACAATGTTTATGACTAGCCTACGCAATTACTAATCATATATACACCGGGTTGAGTAGGCTTGCGATAATTGTGCTATGCTTTAGAGATAACTGAGCTTGATAATTTGCCCAAAATCCACATGACTTACAGAAAAAGAAATTGTTAAATTGTTGTGAAGTTTTTTTTTTTTTTTTTTTTGTCATTATTCAAAAATCCCTAAAATACCATCTATTATGAGATTTAAAATATGACGCATTTGATATAAGTAAAAATATTGAATATTTTAATATCTTAATTAAAATAGGAAAGTTAAAATATTTTAATTAAATTTTAAAACAAAATTTGAAAACAAAAAATAATAATAACTTTCATACAAAATACAAAAACTTTTAGAGGGTTATATTAAAAAGGTAATGATTTTAAAAATATTTTATTTTAAATTTTGAGTTATTAAAAAAGTTTTATGATCTTTATTATTATTGTTATTATTATTATTATTATTATTTATTCTTAATAACGTTGAAAAAAAAAAAATCCCTTTTTGGTAAATAAATTTGAATCGGACTATTCCAGCAAATAAACTTTTTATTTTAATAAAAGACTTTTTTTTTAAGATAAATTCATTAAAAAAAACCTTTTTTTTTAATAAAAGACAATTTTCTTCCCAATCAAGTAAAAACTCCTTATTTAAAGTTGTAAAATTTTAAATAAATTTGTAGATAAATAAAATTGTAAGTGAAACCTTTTTTTTGTAAATAAAATTGAATGAGGTTCTTTTTACATACAAATGTGAAAATACAAATTTCTTTACTTAAACAAAATGCAAAATTTTAAAGTTCCCTTTTTTTTATTTTAAAAAAGAAGAAAAAAATCAAAATCAAATTATAATGCTTTTGTAAATAAAATATGAAAAATTGGTTGAACTCTTTATTTTATTTTATTTTTATAAATCCCAAATCTTTGAAGACAAGTAATAAATTTGAAATCTCCTTTTTATAGAATCAAAGTTAAGTTTTCTTAAGCTTTAATAACATTATAAAACTTTTCCAATAAAACATTTATTTTCAATATATATATATATATATATATATATTTGTTAAAAAATAAAATAAAATAATAAATAATTTTGGTAAATAAATAAAGGGCATTGAAACATTTTTTTTTAATAATTTCGTAAAAATTCATTTTTCTATTAATAATCTTTCTTTTTTATTAATAAAATTATATTAATTTTTTTAAAAAATAAAAATGTAAACAGTCTTCTTTATTTAATTGAAATATTTCTAGTAAGTAAAGTTACAAAAAATATCTTTTTTCTAAATAACTTGCATACAAATAAAAGTTAAAGTGAAACACTGTTGTAAATAAATTTATAATTTTTTTTTTCTAACAAAGGTAAATAAAAACCATTTCCTTGTAAATAACTTTTTCTAAAATGGAAAACAAATAAAATTGAATCAAATGATTTTTTTCAAAAAAAAATATATATATATTTAAAAAAAAAAAATTAAAATCATTAACTCAATTTTTTTTTTTTTTAATGCAAATAAATTCTTTCAAAATTTCTTAAAATTGTGTCATGTCTACATCCTCATTCAAAGTGTACATTCCTCCTTTAGAATTGTTTTGGGGCTTGGCTATGCTTGAGTCTTTTCCATGAGGTTCATCCCATAATCTAGATATTTCTACCACATAGTTTAGAAAATCCAAAGCTTCCTCAATACTTTTGCTCATAAAGTCACGTCCACACATGGTTTCTAGCAATTGTTTCATGGCTGGCGACATACCTTCATAAAAGTAGCTTACCAACATCCAAGTGTCAAAACTAGGATGAGGACAAACATTGACAACCTCCATATATCTCTCCCAACAAGCATAAAATTTTTCATTCTCCATAGCCACAAAATTGGAAATTTGCCTCTTCAATCCACTAGTACGATGAGTTGGAAAAGATTTCTTCTAAAATTCAGCTTGTAGTTCCGGCTATGAGTGGATACTTCAAGGTCTCAAAGAATTCAACCACACTTTTGCCTTGTCCTTGAGAGTGAATGGAAACAATTTAAGTCTCATAAGATCAATTGATGCGGTCCTTTCTTGAAAAGTATGACATACTTCTTCAAAATCCTTTACATGAGTGTAAGGATTCTCATTCTCTATTCCATTAAATTAAGGAAGAAGTGGCACCAAATAAGGACGGATGATCATTTGCTCACTAGGAGGAACAATGCATGATGGTGCACTCATTCTTAGTGGATGCATATGGTCCCTCATAGA
The DNA here is from genome assembly GCA_030254885.1 of Vitis rotundifolia. Lineage (NCBI taxonomy): Eukaryota > Viridiplantae > Streptophyta > Magnoliopsida > Vitales > Vitaceae > Vitis > Vitis rotundifolia. The sequence continues at coordinate 11,089,230 of CM058159.1, forward strand.
TCGATACAAATGGAAATTTTCTTCATTAGGACCATGTTGACTTTGTTGATCTTCACCTTGAGGTTCCATTATATTTGTAGCAATTCCAAGATTCGGCACTTGAGTAGATGAATTAGTTCTTTCCAACCTTCCCTTAGAATTTTGTTCCCAATGGAACATACAAGGGTTCATTCACAAAACAACACAACCAAAGAAAAAAAAACAAAAAGCCAAAACAAAACAAAAAGAACAAAAGAGAAAAATAAAAAGAAAAATGAAATTTGAAAGAAAACTAAGATGAAAGTGGAGAATCGATAAAGAGAACTTCACCAATCTTGTGATGTGGATCACAAGGGTTAATCCTCACCAAAAAAAAAAAGCCTCAATCACCTTGGCACCATCCCCGGCAACGGTGCCATTTTTGATCGATTGAATTTTTCTGATTTATCACATCAAAACACAATTTATAACCTAATTTACTATTCTAGAGTAGCTTGTATCTGATCAAAAAGTGGTTTTAGTACAAACTACTATAGTATTGTGGTTTTTAGGTGTCGTCCACTAGGATGGATTATTTTTGGTAATTAAGGCTTGAATGAGAGGAGAAAAAATGATTGTGATAAAGTGAAATTAATTTGAAAAATCATGATGAAAAATCAATTTAACAATGGTCTCAAATTGAGAAGAACAATGAATTGTGAAATAGAAGAAAATTAATAGGAAATGGAATTCTCGGAGTTAGGATTTTCTAGAAAACAATTTCCATGGTGAATAGATGTTGAGATCTAATTTTCATCAAGTTAGATTGAAAACCTAAATTTTCATCTAAACCGATTTTTTATTTAGCTTTAGGTCTAGATCAAATTTCTCTTCAAATTAGGTCATTTAATCCAAGAGATCAATTCAGATTATATATTCAATTCATCTTAAATTATCTTCCAATGATTCACACAATGCAACTATTCAATCTCATCAAATCTAACTTTAAGAATTTAATGAATCTACCTAGTTTGAATTGTAGTAATCATCCAAGACAATTTGAAGAGAAAAATCCCGAAAATTCAATTAATCAATCCATTGGATCAAATTACATTTGCAATTCAAGCTCATTTATGTCATGTTCTATTTTAGTTTTTTCAAAAATGTTAAATTATATTAAATATAAATCCATTTTATAATTAAAGTGATATTATAAATTTTCTAACTTGTTTTTTTCACAAGTGAATTCCCTATAATTCTAGATACATATTAAAACAAAAAATAGAAAAAAAAATTACAAAGGCAATATCTAACTCAGTCCTAAATTCGACCAAATTTCCAAAAAAATTTCAAACATAACTCTAATAAATGTATTTTCATTCTAAAATATATAAATCTATTATCATTTTTGTCCCAACAAAAAATTAGATGGGACATGACGCAGTAGGACAAGTATAATAACTTCTCATACTTGTTATGTCATGTTCCATTTTAGTTTTTTTTTAAAAATTAAATTATATTAAATATAAATATATTTTATAATTAAATTCATATTACAAATTTTATAACTTATTTTTTTCACAAGTGAATTTGCTATAATTCTATATACATATTAAAAACAAAAAATAGAAAAAAAAAAAATTTAAGGCAATATTTAACTCTGTTCTAAATTCTACTTGATTTAAAAAAAAATCTCAAACCTAACTGTAATAAATGTATTTTCATTGTAAAATATATAAATTTATTCTTGTTTTTGTTCTGACAAAAAATTAGGTGGGATAGGACGCAATAAGACAAGTATAATAACTTCTCATTCTTGTTATGTCATGTTCCATTTTAGATTTTTTTAAAAATTTTAAATTATATTAAATATAAATATATTTTACAATTAAATTGATATTATAAATTTTATAACTTATTTTTTTTCACAAGTGAATATGCTATAATTTTATATACACACAGAAAAATAAAATTTTTAAAAGGCAATATCTAACTCTATCCTAAATTTGACCTGATTTAAAAAAAAAAACCTCAAACCTAACTCTAATAAATGTATTTTCATTGTAAAATATATAAATCTATTCTCATTTTCATCCCAACAAAAAATTAGATGGGACACGACGCGGTAGGACAAGTATAATAACTTCTCATACTTGTTATGTCATGTTCCATTTCAGTTTTTAAAAAAATTTTAAATTATATTAAATATAAATATATTTTATAATTAAATTGATATTATAAATTGTATAACTTATTTTTTTCTCAAGTGAGTTTGCTATTATTCTATATACATATTAAAAACAAAAAATAGAAAAAAAAAATTTTAAAAGACAATATCTAACTCTATCCTAAATTCGACCCGATTTCCAAAAAAATCTCAAACCTAACTCTAATAAGTAATAAATGTATTTTCATTCTAAACCATATAAATCTATTATCATTTTTGTCCCATCAAAAAATTAGATGGGACAGGACATGGTGGGACAAGTATAATAACTTCTCATACTTTTTATGTCATGTTTCATTTTAGGTTTTAAAAGGATTTTAATTTATATTAAATATAAATATATTTTATAATTAAAGTGATATTATAAATTTTCTAACTTATTTTTTTCACAAGTGAATTTGCTATAATTCTAAATACTTATTAAAAACAAAAAAAAAATATAAAAAATAAAAATAAAAAGGCAATATCTAACTCTATCCTAAATTTCACATGATTTCCAAAAAAATCTCAAACTTAGCTCTAATAAATGTATTTTCATTCTAAAATATATAAATCTATTCTCGTTTTTATCCCAACAGAAAATTAGATGGGACAGGATGTGGTAGGACAAGTATAATAACTTCTCATACTTGTTATGTCATGTTCCATTTTAGTTTTTTTTTTTTAAATTGAAATTATATTAAATATAAATATATTTTATAATCAAATTGATATTGTAAATTTTATAACTTATTTTTTACACAAGTGAATTTTTTATAATTCCATATACATATTAAAAACAAAAAATAGAAAAAAAAATTAAAAAGGCAATATCTAACTTTGTCCTAAATTCAATCTGATTTCTAAAAAAATCTCAAACATAACTCTAATAAATGTATTTTCATTCTAAAATATATAAATCTATCCTCATTTTTGTCCCAACAAAAAATTAGATTGGACTGGACAGGTAGGACAAGAATAATAACTTCTCATACTAGTTATGTCATGTTCCATTTTAGTTTTTATAAAAATTTTAAATTATATTAAATATAAATATATTTTATAATTAAATTGATATTATAAATTTTATAACTTATTTTTTTCACAAGTGAATTTGCTATAATTCTATATACATATTAAAAACAAAAAATAGAAAAAAAAATTAAAAAGACAATGTCTAACTCTGTCCTAAATTGGACTTGATTTCCAAAAAAATCTCAAACCTAACTCTAATAAATGTATGTTCATTCTAAATTCATTCAATTAGAGGAAAGGTGACTAGATGAACCAAGTTTCTCATTAAAGATGTAGATTTAAGAATAAGTTAATTGTTTTTACTTATTACTTAAAGTTGTTTTTTACTTTAAATTATATTATTAAGTTATTTTATCAAACATACTTAATTTACTTAATAACCTAAATTAAATTATTAAATCACTTTAAATTATTAAGTTGGTTTACCAAATACCCATTAAGACTAGGTGCAAACATTAACTCAGAGCATGTGATCAATTTTCGAGCAAATTTCCACAATTATATGTATGTATGCATGCAAAATCCGAAAGCAATTGGGAGGCAAAGATGGATCATGGACCAAGCATTAATCAAAACCTTGCCAAGACAACTTTGATATACCTAAATTTTCCTTCAATTCATGGACTACCAATTCCTAGCCATCAAACTCAGATATCATGAGAGAGTAGAGTGAATTAACAGTACTAACAATTAAAGGAAGACTAATAAGGCAAGACATATAACATGGAGACCAACAAATTAAGCCAAATAAGCAACATGGGAGTACAACTCGGCCTCTACTTAATTTTCAATCAATTGGCATCCACCACCATTGCCCTTTGCTTCCCTTTGCTTTTTCGTGTTATCTTCAATGCCAAAAAGGCTGGAAACTAGTAAAAGCGCCAACACAAGTTCCCATTTTCAACATTTCTCTTAGTAGGCTATGGTGCTAACTAAGAGAGAATGTAGCTTTGGGTAGGGCAGTTAAGGGCGCTTAGGGCTTAAAAATTTAGACCCTCCTTAATTTCCTTGGTTGTTTTAAGTTTTTAACTTCTACTAGGTTGGTTCCATGTGCAAGGCACGTGGGCAAGTTAGGTAATAAAATTAATATTATACAAATAGGATTTATTTGATAAGTTTTTTTCTAAAATTTCAAAAAAAAAAATTATTAATTTTGTTTGAATAGATTTTTTTTCAACACAACATTTCATAAATTTGTAGAAAACTAAAATAGTTATTTTATTTATATGAGAAATCTAACTGTTATTAAATTAAAATATAAAGACTATATTTTAATCGGTATTTATAAATGTTGCAAAAAGATAAATCCCACTTCTATGACATTGTCATAATTATAAAATAACTAAATCTTGAATTTTTAATTAACTTATCTATATTTATAATTCTATATAAATAAATAGATTATTTATATAAAACAAAGGAAAAAATAATTGGATAAAATTTTTAAAATTTTATTACATTTGCATAGGAATAGAAGATAAAATATGAGAATTAATTCTTTATTCTAAAGCTGACTATATATGGATGGGGAGAGAGAGAGAGAGAGTAAGAGAGAGAGAGAGAGAGAGATGTTTGTAGGACACTAAATAAACTTTTTGCCTTTGACCTCTGTGGTGAAAACTTCTAAATTTTATTTATAGAACTAACATATGAGAGAACAAATGTGTAGTTTTGAGGTAAAGTGCATTTCTGTCTGTTTTTTCTTTCTTTTCTGCTTTAGTTATTTAGAAATTAAAATTATTTTAGGAATTTGAAATTTTTGATAAGATTAATAATATTTATTTATTTGAAAGATATTAATAAAATATAATTTTTCTTTTAAATTTTAATAGAATTCATGATTATAATATTTAAGATCACGACCCAATAAATCTTGTAAATATTAAAAGTACCATTAATTCCGATATGCAAATAAATGAGATTAGGTATGAAAAATGGACTATGATGCAAGATGTCGGGTATAATTATAATTGACTCATTTTTATGCATCTATTTAGTAATGTAGCTGACCCTAATGGGAAAACAATTTTCTCAGTAACCAAACAAATTGGAGAAAGCTGATGTCAATGGCTTAACAAAACAAACAGAGGTTTGTAGAACCAGAATAGAAATCCTGTTACTAGGAATCTCTTGTACAGAAAAGTATAAAATTGTAAACCCTAAAAAGTACAATCAACAAAAGTTCATGAATATAAAAAATAAATAAATAAATAAAAATCAGAAAAATTGGAAAAGGCAAAGCAAACTTCATAAACCCTTAAAAAAAACAACAGAAATTCAACTTGCATCAAAAGAAATGGAAAACCCTTAGGAAGACCTCCAAAAACGCAACAACCAACTCTTCTGTTTCCTTAAAATGTCAAAAACCGAAACCCTAAAAAAACCCAGATGAATGCAGTAGAGGAGAGACAATGAGAGGATAAGCGTTGATTGTGGGTGGAGTGAGTCACATGAGCGATGAAAGAAAAGAGAAAATAATGGTTGAGAAGAGGATTGTGGAAGTGGCAGAGCAAATAGGCATAAAGCATTTTAAGGCTTAAAAAGAGAATTAGGAATTCTAGATAAATAAATTTATATTATTATTTTTTATTACTCTTTCACAAATCGGCTATTGACCTATGTAGAAGAGATTGTTATTTCATGGAACTTGATGCTCCTATTGATCTTCATATTCAATACTTGTTATTTAAATTTACATTTTTATTAAATTTAAAAATAAGTTTTTTTTTTTTTTTTTGAATTATGGTAAGTGTCATAAAATTGGGTTTACTTTTTATTATTATTATTATTATTATTATTATTATAAATGGTACCCAAATTACATTTTTTTTTATACCTAGTCGTATTCTCTTTCTCTTTCTCTCATATTTTTCATAATCCAAACAGAGAATTAATTAATCATCCAATACCAAGATTAAAAACCCATGTAATTTAAAGCTGTTAAAGCTAAAAAGTTTATTTAGGTTATGGGTAGGACTCCTTGCTCTGAAGCCTAGGCCTCGCTCAAGTATTTGCAGGTGGCATAGGAGATGGGTTTGTGTATGGGCCAGCCCGTAAAATCAAGCATATCCAGTCCACTAGTTTTGGGCTCTGCTAGTGCAACATAGCAAAAGACTCTTTGCTCTGAAGCCTAGGCCTCACTCAAATATTTGCAGGTGGCCTAATCCATAAAAATAGGAGATTGGGTTGTGTATGGACCAGCCCGTAAAATCACTCTTTGGGATCTGCAAGGTGGAACATAGCAAAAAAGCCAGCCCAAAATAAAAGACAAAAATCTCGCCGCTGCCGGGGATCAAACACGGGTCCCCGGGTGACAGGCGGGAATACTCACAACTATACTACAACGACTTATTGATTTTGATTTTTTCTAAAATTAAATATAATTCCTATTTATTGAAATAAAATAAAAATGATACGAAAAATAAATAAATAATTTGAATGGTTGATTTATTAGGCATAATTGACAAAGGAGCATGTCATAAACAATTTGTTCACCATGACACAACTTATATTAACCAAAGATAATTGTGAGTGATATTATTTTACATTTGATGTTTTTATAACTTTTACTAAGTATTTTCTTGACAATAATTTCTAATTAAAGTCTCACAATTCTCCTACTTTTGCAAAAAAAATTTTATTTCTATTTTATTAATAATAATTCAAAAATATTAATCTCTTCTATTTAAACACTTGGATGCAAACTACGTGTATTAGACAATGATTTTAATAATTAATAGAATTTTGGAATACCCAAAAAAGTTTACTAGTTCATATTTTAAAATATTTGAAGGTGATTTCACATGAGGATAAGTTAAACCCAATGTTTACATAACCGAACTAGTCATTGAATCGAAAAAGTTACTAGTTCACGGTTCATTGGTCGAACCGACGGTCAAATCACAGTTGAATTGATTAAAATAATTATAAAAATGAAAATAATAATTTATATATTATTTAAAAATTAAAATTTTATTTAAAAATCAAAAATTAGTTTCAAATTAGAAATTTAAATTAAAATCATAATTTTAATTTAAAATTTATTTTTAAATCAAAAACTTATTTTAAAACCAAAAAATTATTTTAAATTGTAATGTTTTCATTAATTTAAGTTAAAATCATAAGTTTTAAAAATCTTTAAAATCATAAAGTAAAAAAATAATAAATATAAAAGAAAATAAATAATAATGAGATGAGGTAAAAAATAAAAAAATAAAAAATCTGGAAAGGTAAAAATAAAAATCTGGAAAGGAAGAAAGGAGAGGGGCGAGCCAAAAAGGGGAAAATGCGGGGGAAGGGGGCTTTCCAGTAGGGACCATTGCAAGGGCGGGGGGGTTCGGGCAAGGGGTTCAGAGGGGTAGCGGAAAAAAAAAAAAAAAAAAAAAATTGAATCGGACGGTTCCCTTGTCCAATTCCGGTCCGACCACTTTCTGGCTCAGTTGACCAGATCGGAACTATGACCAGTTGGCAATCTGGCCAGACTGAAACCATAATCAGGCGACAATCTGGTTTTTAAAACCATGGTTAATATATATATATATATATTTATAAGATATAGAAGTTCCATTTTTTTTTTTAAGTGTATCCGAGCAAATACTTAGTGTTAGAAAAATTATACTAATCCAACCTATGGTAATTACCCTAAAGGGGAGGTGAATAGGGTGATGGTCTCTTTTTGTAAATTTAAATTATGTGAATGTAAGAGATAATTATATTCAAATATATAATAAAACAATATAAAAATAATTGCATATAAATTAAGAGAATAAGGAAGAGAGAATTCAAACACAAGATTTTTATAGTGGTTCGGTGCAACTCGGCCTACGTCCACTCTCCTCTAACTTCAATCCCAAGCTTGAGGTTCCACTATTTCAAGGCTTCCAAACCAAGCCTTTTAGCAATAAAATTGGATTATGGTTCCAATCCACCCTCTTGGACTTTTGACTCCAAGCACCATTTACACTTCTCAAGAGATACTCCACTCTTGAACAACCCCTCAAGTGATACTCTACACTTGAGAATCCCTAAGTGATACCTCACACTTAGATTCTTCCTCTCAAAGATATATAAATAATTTCACAAAATCCTAGTACAAAACTTTAGGCTCAAATGATACAAGAAAACTAGGATTGAATGGTGCACTAATGACATGCAAGTTTTAGAACAATGGTGCACTAAAAAAATACTCTTTCTAGGCTCAAATATATTCAAGAAAGGTTTAGAAAGGTTAAGCTCTTGAAACAATGAAAATTAAAGTCTTTTTATAGAAGAAAACGACAAAATTAGTCGTTGGGGGTTGACTAGTTGACTAGTTGTTAGCATTTAATGTTTGGTAGGTGACCGTTGGACCTCGATCGCCCCTTGACCAAACCTCGACCAGTTGAGGTTGAACCTTGATCGATTGCACAACTATTCTGGAAGAGAGAGAAAGTTTTTTTGCACCCATCGATCGGTTGAGCTAGGGGTCGACCGGTTCCTCATCTAGTTCAACCAGTTGAGCCGTTTTTGGCCTAATAACCAACTTTTTCAACTTAATACATTTTAAACAAGTTTGAAAAATATTTGACACAAGATTTTGGTTGAAAACATGAAATCATCCAATTTTAAAATATTTAAAATAAAATAACTCTTGGATAATTTTGGTGCATAAGTAAAGAATGTAATGCATGAAAATCCTAGTGCACCAACAATCTTACAAAGAGATTTTATGAAGCTCAGGTCTTGAAAAGCACTTCTCTTTGAGATCTTCTTCTTCTTAATTATTTCTCTTTGACTTGTTTTGTCTTTGTGATTGCCACTTTGGAAATCATTTTACCTAATTAATCACACTTGAAATATAATTATTAGTTCTAAACCTTATTTTGTTATCATCAAAACCGAGATTAACCAAACTTTGGTTTCACACTTAGTTTATCTATTCAAATTAAAAATAATATAATCTTGCTATTGATAAAAATGTCTAATATTATAAATATCACAATTTCAAATTTCTTTGTTGTATTTACAAAATATTATCATGTAACATTTGAGAATGTATTTTTTTGTTAAGTGTAAAATATGCACAAAAACAGTAAAATATGTATTCAGGTTGTTATTTATATATATATAAGATGACTTTGTGCTTATCCATAGGTGAGAAACACAATTTTTGATAAATTTTGTTAGAGATATGAAGATAATGGAAGACAAGTAAAAGAAGAGGAAGATGGTAATTTATTGATTTCATTAAGAGACATTTTTGTCATAAAATATTCATTGAAAGGATGGATGCTTGGTGGATGTAAATATAATTTCTCTTTAACCAAATAGCTCTTTCTTGAAGGGTGGGTAAACAAAATCATTTTTCCAATTTCAAACTTATTTTAAGGGAGCTTATAAATGCATCCAATCTTTTAATGAAAATTTTAAGACATAAATACTCTTTAGTGAAATCCCTAAAGTACCTTTCAACACAAAAATATAAAAGTAAAAATTTGAAACTCGTAGTGTTTAGTCATAGAAGACTTGACATAACTCAAATAACTAGCACTCAAGGACCAAACATAATTAAGACCTCCAAAATTGAAGGACTAGACATCTTAGTTATGCTCAGTCTTTCAGGACCAAACATCTCAGTTATGTCCAACATTTTAGAATCGAACACCATGGGTTTCATTTTAATTTTTTTTTTATTCTTCATTTACATTACAGTTTTTCATGATTTCTCACTTCTAAATCACACCTACATTCTTCTTAGTTGTTTTTCAACCATTTTTACAATAAGTTTTATATATATATATAAAATTATATATGATAAAGCCCTAAAAGATTTTCATGTTCTATATTATATAGATTCAAATAAAATACAAAAAAAAAAATTAGCTATGAACATAACTATAATAGTGTTTTAATATCAAATAAATTTCAAATAAGATGATTTGTAACTATGGTTTGTGGTTGGAAAGAAATGAGTTGAAAAATAAAAGAAGGGTTGAGGAAGAAAGTAAAGTGAAGAGTGTTTTGGATTTTTTTAAGTTGTAGGATGGATGTATTTAAAAGTATTTAAGTTTTTAGGTGGATGAGTAGATAAGACGAATGCAAAGAGAGTTTCAACATGTGTATTTATCATTTCCTTAATTTTAACCTTTTTCTTAACCAAGTATCACCAAAATAAAATAAATAATTAAAATAAAATAAAATAAAAATTCAAAAAAGAAATAATAACCATATGCATATATTCAATAATTTTTTTCTAGTGTGTTTCTCTAAGTATATTTATCTTATTTTTCTTCACATGGAATAAAGAATTTGAAATGTACAAAACTTTTAAATATATTTTTTCCACCGTTCATAATAAAACAAACAAAAATACTTCTTTTTTTTTAATACATTACTTGTGATAAGAGAACTCAAACCTAAAATTTGTAGGTTACTTGTTCAAAGGGAAAATCAGTCAAGAGTATTCAAGTTAGAAACAATGACAAGAAACGAAGAGGAAGGCATGAAAAGAAGTGGGTGGTGGGTGGGTGGTGGTGAGAAAAGGAAAAACAAAATTCATAGCAACCCTTAGTGAAAGGATCATCAGTGGCACCTTGAAAACTTTCTATTGATTTTGCAGGTAAGTCAACTGTAAATACCGAATGACAAGAGATTGAAGCTACTAAACTGGATTCTCCATAGTTTGGATGTACAAATACGACCCCAAGAGTTGCTTATTATAGCACACCTTAGCAGCATTAGCTTAGCAAAACAAAAAGAAAAATCATTTTCCAGAATTCCAACTATGTATATCAGTCAATATCTACCGTAACCCTTCTCTGAGGCAACTGCATGCTAACTATGTCTTCTCTTGGGAGACAATCCATTGATGCACCACCTACATCATTAGTCAGCTCTCCATTTTCTGCTGTTGCTAATGCCAAAAGGTGTGTAGCTTAGCAATGTTTGATTCCTGGAAAATTTGAACAAAAATGGGAGGAAAAGAAAGTTGAGAGGAAAAGTAGAAGAAAGAAAAAAATGAAGGGGAATAAAAAAGTAATCTAAAATTAATCAATTAATTTTATATGCTAATTCAAACTTATTTGACTTATTTTCACTCTTCTATGTAAAAATTATTCATAAGTTTCTAACTAATTTCAATTATATTTATTTATTTTTCGTATTTTTCATGATAAAATCAAATATGAGAAAATTATTTAGAACCAAACATAACAGTAAAGATTTTTCAAACATTGGAAGTTTGTTCATTTAATTAACAAAAGTGATACATGGAGTTCATTGTACCTTGTGGTAGCTTTAGAACCCCCTCAATCATTCAGATTCTTTATCTATGACTCTCTCTCTCTCTCTCTCTTTTTCTTTCTATTTCCTTTTATTTGGAAAGAGATAAAAGGTTGATGATGATAAGTACTAGTCACTCCATATGTCCTTTTCTTCTTTTTTTTTTAATTAAATTTTGAATAGAAAATTTCCAATATTGTTGATTTTGGGCCCAATATACCACTGGGAAATCTTTTAAAAATTCTGTGGTTAAAGATCTTTGAAGTTTTATCCAGACAAAAAGTGGTTCTTCCATGTAATATAAGTTTAGGAACAAATGCTCAGTCCTCTAATAAGTAATAACAACTTATGAAAATTATATATATATATATATATATATATTCTAAAATCCTAGTACTTGTTCTTTCTGTTAGAAGAATGGTTCAACTAATTTGATTAGACAAAAGTAAAATTTTAAGATCCAAAACAAACGGAGGACAAAGAGTGGTTACCTTTATTGAAACTTGCAAGTGAAACCTGCAGTCCTGGTAAGTATGATTACTTTTAAGATCATCTGTCTTCAAATCCAGATTACTCAGTTACATGCTATATGTGTCTTTTGGCACATTGTTATATTACATTGTACATGCTATTGATTCTGCAAATTCATTACATGGCATCTCTTAGTTGGATCCTCCAATCATTATGTAGATGTGTTATTCAACCTTTTTCAAGATAGTGAGGAAAATGAAGAAGGTTGGCAAACTTAAGAGCCGGCCCAATAAAAGATTTAAGTGTAGATATTTGATTAGCACAACATTGATCCGTCGTGGATCCTGACATGGAAGTATGCAAGATTAATGGGTAGCTAAGATGTTTATAATTTACACTGTCAATGGACGATCAACTTCACCAAACATTTATCGTTTTTCCATCTAACTCACTGAATTAAGTTGTAACTAGTAAGACAATCTTGAGAGCCAGTAGCCTTCAGATTTGAACGAAGAAATGCATTCAAGGTGATATATTTGAGCGCCTATCTGATTGACATTATTTTCTCTTGTCAGTAATGTAAGGTACTTGATGGTTTGCTCCAGGCTATGCTGTCATAATACATACTGGAACTGAGATTAGTTGCTTTATGTGAATACCTTGATTGATGGCCTTCAATGTTTTATCATCTGGAAAAACTTATTTGCATATATGGGTCCTGGGTTTCTTGTGTCTATTGCATATATTGATCCTGAAAATTGTAAGACTGAGACTTCTTAGTTCCTTTTTTAGTATGCTTGATATACCTCCTACCTTATTGATGGCTTGATTAGAATATAATCTGTTTTTTCCTAGAAATTTTTGGCCATATATTTATGATATTTTGCTTGAATTAGATAGAATGAATGGTGAAGTCATCTTCTTGTTAATCTGGCCTTAGAAGCTTTTCATGGCCTTCACAAACATGGAATTTCTTTCCAGTTGGTCTATTTATCCTTAGGATGCTTGTTAGTGGTAGGATATTTAATGTAAAAATATGGTTTGAAAATTTTGTTATGAAATTGATTTATGATGTCAAGATTGTCTGCATAACAATACACCTTGACTTTGCCGTTGATCTATTCAAGATTGACTATTCTTGAAGATCATCAAGCATGAATTCATCAGCAAACTTTAGGCATTGTGAAGGAAGCAATCTAGTTTAGTTCATAGTATCACAATTAAACTGTGATTAGATTGATTAGGATTGTTTTTGGATGAAAGGAGTTGGAGTTTGAGAAACTCTTAATTTAACGAAGGTTTTTCTTGATCGATTCAAGTAACAAAAAAGCTAGCAAATGATTTTGTATCAAATGAAAAAAAATTAAAATCAAACCTATTCACTCCTCTCATGGTCTTGAGGATCAACAATCTTCATCATGTAACATAAACCCGCTCCTCATAAGAAGATTATGTTATTCATTGTTAACTTAACATCCTGTCAATGGTTGTAGCCATCTAACATTCTCTGGACACTTCTCTGTGTTACTTTGGATCATATTAGTGGCCTCATGTGCCGCCCTCATTATTCAATCCCTAGCAGCCAACCTGGGGGTAGTAACAGGTATGTGATTTCTTTATCCAGCTATTTTTACTGAATATCTGCTCCCAATTTGTTGATCCTCATCTCCAATGTTGTTTCTTAATTGCAGGAAAGCATTTAGCAGAACACTGCAGAATTGAATATCCAAAGGTGCCTAACTTCATCCTATGGGTTCTTGCTGAAATTGCTGCTGTTGCATGTGACATTCTTGAAGGTAATAATGCCTTTTATGTGCTTGAAATTTAATGATATCGTACTTCGTTATCATTCGTTATTAGAAGGCTTGGATTGGTGAAAACATCTAGACTGACAATGCAGACCACACATTACAATTGATTTTCAGTTTTTTATATCCCATGTGTGTAATTAATGCATAGCTGATGACCACAGCCATTTTATTACCTTTTATGTGCTTGAAATTGAATAATATCTTACCTTGTTATCATTTATTACCTTTTATGTTTGTAGACTGACAATGATTTTATAACTGAGGAAACATTTAAAGAATATCAACTTAACCTTTAATGTTTTTCATTTTTCAGGATAGAAGACTTGAATTCTTTATTGCTTTTCTCGTACTTACAATTGCTGCATGCTTCTTTGCGGAGCTTGGCTATGCAAAAGCCCAATTCTTCAGAAGTCTTGCGTGGACTCTTTGTTCCACAACTCAAAGGACATGGTGCTACGGGTCTTGCAATTTCCCTCCTTGGTGCTATGGTTATGCCGTAAGTTTCTTATGACCATGAGAAGTGCTCATTTTTCCATGCATTTTTCAAAAAATATTCTCTTCTTTGTTGACTCTAATGCACTTGCTGCAGGCACAATCTCTTCCTTCACTCAGCATTGGTGCTTTCTAGGAAAATACCACGATCTGTTCCTGGGATCAAAGTAAAATTGAGAAGTCTTCAACTTGCCACTTTTCATATAATTCCTTGTGATTCAAAAGTGTAAATATAATGTGCATTGTTCCTAAAAATATAGTTGTGAATTACCTATTATGCTACTCTTGCCTGTAATGTGTGATATTTTACCAAGTCCGCTGGTGGACTTCCTCCTGGATTGGTCTGCTGTGATGATTAGTAAACCCAATAAGCATATAATTGTATAATCTAGGGTTGTGTCGTGTACCCAGCTGCTAACAAAAACTAACAAAAACATGATCTATGCTTTGCATGTTCCATAGATTAACAGTCACTCAAGCTTCAAAGATCATTTTAATAAAACACGTATAAAGAGTTTTATGGGGTAAAGTTTATTTCTTCAGGAAGAGCTGAATATAAACCAGAAATCTTTATCTTGCAAGGAGATATGAACCCAATTAGCACATTACCTGCATTACATATTGCCCTGCATATGTTCCCGTGATCGTAGAACTCTGACCAGATGCTAGCAAAGCAATAGCAAAAAGCTTTGAGCTCCATTTACCTAATACATTCTGCAAATTATAATAAATTAACAATATCATGAAAAATCTGGACAGTTGGGTTCAGAAGAAAAGGCAAAACCATACCAAGAATCCTGATTTGAAATGGATTTTAGCACAATCTGGTTAGAAGCTAAATGAGAGATTGAAGGATGATAATAATAAATGCCCATGTTGCTACAGCTACAGAGACATACTCTGAGTAAAAATGAGGCTTTGTTCAGGTCCAAATCTTTGCAACTCTCCTGATCATCCGGGTTCAAATTTGAGGAACTGCAAACTGCACCGCTTACAGATATAACAGAGACATTAATGAGAAATGCCACCATAAGAGCAAAGCCACTTTCTATCATATAAAATCTGCAAGCCTCCTGTAAACAAGGCATGTCATCAGATGCTGCTCACTAGTATGTTAAACAGAATTGATCAACTATCGTATAAAACCAAAGTTTAAGAAGCAAACATTTAGGAACCAAGATATATTATAAACTATGTTGCCTTTATTTTAATAACAAAACTAAGCCTTAAAGTGCAGACATCATGCAGCTCCAGATACAATTTACCTAATTGAAGCATCAACAAACAAAAGAACTAGCTAGAGTAGCAACCCAGGATTTGAATACATTTCTTTTTAGATTATAAGTTAAGAAGACATTAGGTAAAAAACCTTGTCGAGATGGAAAATGTTTTGCAGGAGAAAAACACTTCGTTCAATATAATTACTATGCACATGATCCAGGAGATCATTTATCTGATGATTTCACCATATAATCTTCCTTACCAAGACATTATTACTAAAAACAAAATTAGATTTATGTGACGACAATCATGACCAAATTATTTACCAAATGACCACGACAATCTTTATAAATCTGTTGAATATTTCCAACTGCCCAAAATGATTTACTTTAGATTCCACAGTTTTTACTTGCATCTTAATTTGTTGGTAAGGAGTTAGAAAGGCTAAAAACAAGCTGACTTAGCAGCTGGGTACACGACACAACCCTAGATTATACAATTACATGCTTATTGGGTTTACTAATCATCACAGCAGACCAATCCAGGAGGAAGTCCACCAGCGGACTTGGTAAAATATCACATTACAGGCAAGAGTAGCATAATAGGTAATTCACAACTATATTTTTAGGAACAATGCACATTATATTTACACTTTTGGATCACAAGGAATTTATATGAAAAGTAGCAAGTTGAAGACTTCTCAATTTTACTTTGATGCCAGGAACAGATCATGGTATTTTCCTGGAAAGCACCAATGCTGAGTGAAGGAAGAGATTGTGCCTGCAGCAAGTGCATGAGAGTCAACAAAGAAGAGAATATGTTTTGAAAAATGCATGGAAAAATAAGCACTTCTCATGGACATAAGAAACTTACGGCATAACCATAGCACCAAGGAGGGAAATTGCAAGACCAGTAGCACCATTTCCTTTGAGTTGTGGAACAAAGAGTCCACGCAAGACTTCTGAAGAATTGGGCTTTGCATAGCCAAGCTCCACAAAGAAGCATGCAGCAATTGTAAGCACAAGAAAAGCAATAAAGAATTCAAGTTTTCTAACCTGAAAAATGAAAAACATTAGAGGTTAAGTTGATATTCTTTGAATGTCCTCAGTTATAATATCATTGTGAGTCTACAAACATATGTCAATTCTGGATCATATGAACTGCTAATACAGTACTTTCTGTTTTTACTGCATGAAAACGATGTAAATAAACCATTCAATAACAGTTGCATCCAGATTCATGGAATATGGAAGATATATCTGCATACCCCATATTGCTGTAATGCTAGAAGAACCAATGTACTAAGCCCCGTAAGAAGAACACCACACCACACAGGAATATTGAAGAGCATGTTCAATGCAAAGGCTGTTCCAATCACTGGAAAAAGAAACATGCAGAAATCAGAATAGGTTAAAGAAATGTGCATGACGCAACAAGTTAATAATAATGAAGAGAGGCTGCACTTAAGAAACACCTCATTTTTCTGTTCATTTCTTCTTAAACAAATAAAATGAACCAAGAGAGATAAGATGCAGGAATGCATATTCAACATACATATATACACATATATACATGCACATGCATGGTGTGCACTTGTGTCATTAAAAAATAAATTGCAAGATTTCAGTTGCAAGTTCCCTCCACGTCCACAATTAAAAATTTATAACAATTTGCTTGAAAGGAAAACACTTCAAGAGAAAGTATGAGCACTGATGTTGTCAAGTGCAATAAATGAGGTATGTACTCATGTTAAAATAATAAAAACAAAATATAATTCAAAGAATACGTGGATTGCATATTTTCTATGTTTATCATGAATGAATTAGATTAATAGATTCTATACAATGGTCCACTCTAAAATCATAAAGAAAATTCTAGATTGCAACACATTGCATGATCACAGAGGAATTTATCTATGTTCCAACATATTGCATTATTCATGGAGAAAATGATCTATGTTCCAACATACTGCATTATTCATGGAGAAAACAATCCATGTTCCTACATATTGCATGAGTCATGGAGAAAGAGATTTATATAACATGTTTGCACAGTTAGACAAATCTGTAATTGATTTCCTCTGTTAAAGGTATCCCAAGAAAACAAAGTTATTCTAGGATAATTTACATTTATTAATAAAATGCAATGTTTAGTTGCACATTTGTACACTTGTGGATAAAGAAATCAAGTGAGCATAGAAAAGGTGGATTTGGAACTCAAGGATTAAAATGTAATCCAATTGGTTGAGGGTAAGCCGGTCCTTTTGTCACTTAACAACATCAATGCTCAAGGATGGTCCTTTTGTTCATTAAGGGGAGGTGGTCCTTTTCTTGTAGCCCAATCCTCTATAAAATCACCCTTATGCTTTAGTTAGAAGAGACACTCACATGAGAGATCCAAGGAGCCACCACCCTCTCTACATAGTCTACCTTCCATACTGTTGTACGAGACCTCCCACACAATCATGCTTACAAGAAGGTAGATCCATGGAGAAAGAACCTCATAGGGTTGAAGCAAAAATAGAGGTGGTGAACAATCCTACAACTTTTTAGACTTATGGATTCAAGTCTAGGCGAGCTCCAAAACCTAGGGCCCTGTTTGGTAACTGTTTTCAAAAACAATTTTCTATTATACAAAACAAAAAATAGGAAACACATTTGACTACCAAAAAACATACTAATCCACTAGAAACCAAGAACATTAAGTTTTCTTCCTTAATAGCTCTTTTGAACATACAAGGTTCCAATCTAGCAAAATGCAACTCAATAAATTTCTCTAAAGAGTTTATGAGACAAAAACCCATAAAGAAGAAAAGAAATAAACCACTCCAACTATTCTAAAAAATTATTGCATTCCTCTCCCTCCAAATTGTCCAAATCAAGGTGAGACAAGCCACCCACCAGAACTTTAACTTTAGGAAATCCTCCAAAGCCTCTAAAAGAGATGATCATCAGATTTGTCATACTCCAAGGGAATCCATTCTATCGCACCAAGTCTAAACAACCTACGCTAAAGCCTTAAAGCAATAATAAATTAACAATATCATGAAAAATCTGGACAGTTGGGTTCAGAAGAAAAGGCAAAACCATACCAAGAATCCTGATTTGAAATGGATTTTAGCACAATCTGGTTAGAAGCTAAATGAGAGATTGAAGGATGATAATAATAAATGCCCATGTTGCTACAGCTACAGAGACATACTCTGAGTAAAAATGAGGCTTTGTTCAGGTCCAAATCTTTGCAACTCTCCTGATCATCCGGTTCAAATTTGAGGAACTGCAAACTGCACCGCTTACAGATATAACAGAGACATTAATGAGAAATGCCACCATAAGAGCAAAGCCACTTTCTATCATATAAAATCTGCAAGCCTCCTGTAAACAAGGCATGTCATCAGATGCCGCTCACTAGTATGTTAAACAGAATTGTTCAACTATCGCATAAAACCAAAGTTTAAGAAGCAAACATTTATAAACCATGTTGCCTTTATTTTAATAACTAAACTAAGCCTTAGAGTGCAGACATCATTCAGCTCCAGATACAATTTACCTAATTGAAGCATCAACAAACAAAAGAACTAGCTAGAGTAGCAACCCAGGATTTGAATACATTTCTTTTTAGATTATAAGTTAAGAAGACATTCGGTAAAAAGCCTTGTCGAGATGGAAAATGTTTTGCAGGAGAAAAACACTTCGTTCAATATAATTACTATGCACATGATCCAGGAGATCATTTATCTGATGATTTCACCATATAATCTTCCTTACCAAGACATTATTACTAAAAACAAAATTAGATTTATGTGACGACAATCATGACCAAATTATTTACCAAATGACCACGACAATCTTTATAAATCTGTTGAATATTTCCAACTGCCCAAAATGATTTACTTTAGATTCCACAGTTTTTACTTGCATCTTAATTTGTTGGTAAGGAGTTAGAAAGGCTAAAAACAAGCTGATTTAGCAGCTGGGTACACAACACAACCCTAGATTATACAATTATATGCTTATTGGGTTTACTAATCATCTCAGCAGACCAATCCAGGAGGAAGTCCACCAGCGGACTTGGTAAATTATCACACATTACAGGCAAGACTAGCATGATAGGTAATTCACAACTATATTTTTAGGAACAATGCACATTATATTTACACTTCTGAATCACAAGGAATTATATGAAAAGTAGCAAGTTGAAGACTTCTCAATTTTACTTTGATGCCAGGAACAGATCGTGGTATTTTCCTGGAAAGCACCAATGCTGAGTGAAGGAAGAGATTGTGCCTGCAGCAAGTGCATGAGAGTCAACAAAGATGAGAATATTTTTTGAAAAATGCATGGAAAAATAAGCACTTCTCATGGACATAAGAAACTTACGGCATAACCATAGCACCAAGGAGGGAAATTGCAAGACCAGTAGCACCATGTCCTTTGAGTTGTGGAACAAAGAGTCCACGCAAGACTTCTGAAGAATTGGGCTTTCCATAGCCAAGCTCCACAAAGAAGCATGCAGCAATTGTAAGTACGAGAAAAGCAATAAAGAATTCAAGTTTTCTAACCTGAAAAATGAAAAACATTAAAGGTTAAGTTGATATTCTTTAAATGTTTCCTCAGTTATAAAATCATTGTGAGTCTACAAACATATGTCAATTCTGGATCATACAAACTGCTAATACAGGGAGCTTTTAACTTTGAAAAAGAAAATATATATATATAATTTTCATAAGTTGTTATTACTTATTAGAGGACTGAGCATTTGTTCCTAAAATTATATTACATGGAAGAACCACTTTTTTTTCTGGATAGAGAGTCACAGATAAAGAATCTGAATGATTGAGGGGGTTCTAAAGCTACCACATGATACAATGAACTCCATTTATCACTTTTGTTAATTGAATGAACAAACTTCCAATGTTGGAAAAATCTTTAATGTTATGTTTGGTTCTAAATAATTTTCTCATATTTGATTTTACCATGGGAAATACGAAAGAAAATTAAATATAACTCAAATTAGTTAGAAACTTATGAATAATCTTTACATAGAAGAGTGAAAATAAGTCAAATAAGTTTGAATTAGCATATAAAAATAGTTGATTAATTTAAGATCACTTTTTTATTCTCCTTCATTTTTTTCGTTCTTCTACTTTTCCTCTCAACTAGCTTTTCCTCCCATTTTTGTTCAAATTTTCCAGGAATCAAACATGGCCTAAAGGTTTTCAGCCATATGAATTGACTGCAATAAAAGACTTTGCAGACACAGCCATATGAATTGTTCGCTCTTCATTGATCTCAGGGTAAATTGAGAGATATATATATAGGAATACTGAGTCTAAAATCAACAGCACTGGGTATGTTTTCTTAAAAAGAAAACAAATAGGTTAAAATGCCCTGATTCTCCCTCTTATTCAATTAATCGTACAAGTGATCCTTTTTTTTGGCTATTAAACATAGAAATTCCTCAGAGTTGCCACCATATGAAAGCCAGAGTCTCATTTTGAAAACCAAATCCTGAGTTCAACGCCTGAGTCTTCTATATCTTCTATATGTATGTGGAAAATATTGAATATTACTTAACAAAGCATTAATACAAACAACTTGTGACCAAATAAAGATATCCTATTTCTCATCCTCATCTAAAACCACACTACGAATAAAACTTGTCAAAGCAAACATACGAAAACCATAGGATACACTCAGAGCCCAAAAGACATTCACAAAAATTTCGAATCGTACTTACAGCAGGCACAACAATCTGATCAGATTCGGGATTCTCGATGAGTGGCGCATTTGATAAACTTCTATTCCCAATGCTTGCAATTAACTGTGGTTGCACCGGCGTGGAAGCCATTATGGCCCACCTCCTTCTTCTCTACCCTATCCAGATGAAAGAAAGAAAAAGCTTCATATCAAAAGGGATCGACATTGGAAACCTTTGCAACCGAGGAACCAAAAGGGAAAAAAAAATCATTTACAAACCTAAGTGTCGAGTGGGACGGCGTCTCTAAAGGGGCCTCCTCGCTCTTTATATAGAATCCACTTTGTGTTTATATAGAAATTAGTTGATAATTCCCAGCTCCCACTTTGTGTTTATACTTTATATAGAAATGAGTTGATAATTGAGTTGATAATTCCCAGCTCCCACTTTGTGTTTATACTTGATACAGAAATGAAATGAGTTGATAATTCCCAGCTCCCAACACGCGTTTTCTCTCTCTAAAAGGAAGGGCGTCTGCATGGAGATAGAGGGAATCACAGAATAAGGAGTGGAAGTGCGTGAGTCGCACGCATTCGGCATTTTTTTGGATTTGCAGCGCTGCGGAGGTGACAAACGGAGTGGGACCCAGAGGAAAAGTGAGCTTTGACTCAATGTGGATCCCTTCACTGATCACTGTACAAAAGGGTACCCAAGAAGAAAAACAAAAGATGATATTTTGTACAGTAATAATATAGAATTTTAATTATCAACCTAGTGTTAATTCGAGTCCAACCCAACAAATCCCACCCGTTTTCGGTTATAGCACCAAGCACATAATAATAATAATAATAGTAAATTTAAAAAAAAAATATTTATCAATTAATTTTATAATATGATAGGGAATAATTAATTGACTCATTAAATAAGTAAATGTATTTTAAATTATTTTTAAATTGATGAAAATAATATCAATTTAAAAATTTTGAGGTTAGTTTTTCTATTCTAAGACATTGACCAATTTTCAAAAATTTTCATACAAATACTTCCACTACTTTAAATCTGCATAAAATTTAATTCCAATTTCTATTCAAAATGGAAAGAAAACATAAGCAAAAATAGAAGAACATAAAAAATAAAAAATAAATTTAAAGTTTTCTACTTCAAAATTTTATTTATTTTAATTTAATTAATATTAAATAATTAAATTTATTTAATACATTGGCAGCAGAATACCACCACCAGATCCAACCGTCGCTCCTTCCATGTGGCAGCACCAAAACCTCATATGAGCAGTGCCCACGCGCTCACTCTAAGAGAAAGCCTTATCTCACCGTGTCTGTCATCTTCAATTTTTTACCACACTGTTTTCCTCCAACATCATCCTCACTCACGCCCATTGGCTTGATGTGCGAGAAGGTGATAAATTTCCACCAAAAGCTCCCAGATTTGAGCTTTGAATCTCAGAATCGAAGCTCTTGGATTGTGTTTTTTATTTTTATTTTTAAAAAATTTAGATTTAATATTCTATAAAATATTTAAAAATAAAGAATATAAAAAATGAAATTCATAATATAAGAATTATAAATATAAAAATATTATAAATGTGAAACAAAATAAAATATTATCTATATATATATATATATATATATATATATATATGTATTTGAAATTAATATTATTTAAAATATTAGTATATGTTTATTTATTTATTAGATTATTAATTATAGGTGAGTATATTTTTATATTAAAAATTAATTTATTTTAATGTATTAATTACACGTGATGTTAAAATAAATTTTTAATAAGAATAATGAAATAAATAATGAATAAATGAATTGTATTTGGCTTACTCATTGTATTATGATTGCAAATTGCTTATATATAGATTTCAGATCGGAAGCCTTCCTCCATGTGAGTTGAGAGGAAGAAATTATTGGGTGTGGTCGGTCCCAAGTGAAGATGGTGGGATCCACTCACTCAATAAAAAGTTGAAAAAAAAAAAAAACGTGTTGTGAGACTTGAGGGAGACAAAGGAGCGTGTGAGGTGCCCAATAAGGGGGAAAACAAAGAAAAGCGAGTGGAGAACAGAACAAAATGGGGTTTCGTGGGTTTGTGTCCTATGAAGGACACAAGATCTAAGGATGTATTTTATTTCAATCTTCATGAAATTTCTTGATGTTAATGTTGACAATCTAAGCTTTGTTTCTATCGGTTTGGACCGTTGATCTTCTTTTCTATTTTGGTGTTATTTTTATTTTTATTTTTTGTTTAATATTGAAATTCATACTTGGGTGAGTTGTTGATGAATGATCCTCTCTAGTTTATTGCTAAAAAAAATTCATTTTACCTTGTTAATTTTTACCATTGAAAGTTTTGAGCAAATTGTAGCCCATAGTTTTTCCGAGTTTCCCACGTAAAAATTGGTGTCTTAATTTTTGTGGATTTTAAAATTTATTTTTAATCTTTGTGGGTTGTTTTTAGGGATGAGAAGGATGAGAGTTCAAAAGAGGTCGTCCCATCCCAACATCATTTCATTTATTCAAAATAATTCTTATTTTCATCCCATGAAAAAAATTAAAAAGGACAAGATGACGTGAATATGAGAAATTCCGTATAATTTAAATTTTAAATTTATTCTAAAACCCATTTATTTAAATTTCAAACCCATCTTATTAGGAACAAGATAAAGTGAGTACCTGGAAAAATCTATCTCATTATCATTCATAGTTGTTTTAATCTATCCTTATCATTTTATTCAATTGATATTGTTAGATTTATCCGCATAATACAAATTTATTATTTTTTAGAATATATAATTTACAAATTATATATAAAATTAAAAAAATGCAATATTTTTACATCCATATTTTTAAAATTTATTGCAAAAAATTTAAATCAAAATATAATAGGTTATCATCGTCAAAAATAATTAAAAAAAAATTCAAAAAAATAACTAGAAAACAAAAGGGCAACTAAAGCAAAAGCTAAGAGAATAGACAGCAATCAGTAGGGAGGGGAATCACTCTATGTTAGAGGGTGGTGGGCAACAGGGGGTGAACTCGAACCCATCTCATCTCGGATGGAATTGAACATGGGAAAGGCATCTGGGTACTCCTACATCTATAGACTTTCTACCTTTCTAGGGTAATCAATTGATGGGGCCATCCATTCTCAGCACTCGGCCAAACTGCATTTTGTCACTATGTAAAGAGCACGAATTTGACATATTTTTGCAGATCATTCTCTTGATTTTGTCACTTAATTATTGAGGGAAAAAATTGGAGGAAGAGTTTCGTTTTAGCTGGGAGGCAGCACAAACTGCCAATAAAGATAAGGTTGGGGTGGTTTCAATTTTGGTTGTTGCTTGTCCACATTTCACCCATGTGCCTAATGCCTCGTCCTATAACCTAACTCGAGATGGGCTAGTTTCATTTATATAAATCTATTCTCATTTTTGTCCCAACAAAAAATTAAATGGGATAGGACGGGGAGTAAACGTATAATAACTTCTCATATTTGTTATGTCATGTTCCATTTTAATTTTTAATTTTTTTTTTAATTATATTAAATATAAATATATTTTATAATTAAATTGATATTATAAATTTTATAACTTTTTTTTTTCACAAGTGAATTTGCTATAATTCTATATACATATTAAAAACAAAAATAGAAAAAGATATGTAAAAATGTAATATCTAACTCTGTCATAAATTCGACCTGATTTCTAAAAAAATCTCAAACCTAACTCTAATAAGTGTATTTTCTTTCTAAAATATATAAATCTATTCTCATTTTTCAACCAACAAAAAATTAGATGGGAGAGGACGCGGTAAGATGAGTATAATAACTTCTCATACTTGTTATGTCATGTTCCATTTTAGTTTTTTTAAAAATTTAAATTATATTAAATATAAATATATTTTATATTTAAATTGATATTATAAATTTTACAACTCATTTTTTTCACAAGTGAATTCGCTATAATTCTATATACATATTAAGAACAAAAAATAGAAAATAAAATTTAAAAAGGCAATATCTAACTTTGTCCAGAATTTGATTTCCAAAAAAATCTCAAACTCAACTCTAATAAATGTATTTTAATTCTAAAATATATAAATCTATTCTCATTTTTGTCCCAACAAAAAATGAGAGGGGAGAGGACGTAGTAGAATAAGTATAATAACTTCTCATACTTGTTATATGATGTTCCATTTTAGTTTTGAAAAAAAATTTAAATTATATTAAATATAAATATATTCTATAATTAAATTGATATTCATCATTTTAAATCAAAAATCATTGTATTATAAAGATTGTTGAGAAGGTCAATGACATCTGGCTTTTCATTGATAAAATATCCAGCCATTCATTAACAAAATTAATAGTATTAGTTGTATATTTGATTAGTTGCCTTTTATACTTAGACTACTAATAATATATTATTCTTAAAGAGAAATTAAATCATAAAAATTTGGATTTAAATAGTTTAAATATCTATTCATCACCTTTTAATTATTTCATAAGCAAGATTTACAAACTTTTACACCAGTTGATCATTGAGAACTCAAAGTTTTCTCCACTTTACTAGAAACCAACATTTGTTGTGCTTATAGGGGTGTTTAGGATAGATTGTCATACCTGTTGATACCAAGTCAATCAGGGATGGATTCCTCCCTTTGAAGTGGCAGCGAAAGCTACCGTTCAGATGCTAAAATCTAGGATCTCTACTTCCCTGCACAAAGATGTCTAGACGAGTTGCCCGGACACACCCTCCGAAACCTAAGTCAGTTATTTCTTATATACTGTATTTATATTTATTTTCATTAATCGTAAGCAATAATTCTTTATTATTTTCTTCCTTCTGATTTGTGAAGCATATCATAGTTTTAACACCTCAAAATACAATTTCCGTGTTCTACAAACGTAAAAGTTGGAAAATTGTTTTAGTTTGGGATATGGATGAGAAAATAAGAATTGGTCCACCTTGACTTAAGTTTTTAGAATTGGTATGCTTCTAATCATCTCTATTTTGACAAGTCATACATTTTAAATTGAGGAAAATTAGCTTATTTAAAATTTATTTTGAAATTGCCTCTCCTAAGAACGACTCTATTTTAAGAGATGCACTTGTCTCATATATGAACAAACTATCCTTGAAATTGATCCGATTTGGTTTTGGCTTGGAAAGTATGTGCCTTCCTCTATGGGTTAAGAAAAATGGATCAATTGATGTTAAGAGCTCACTCTTCTTTCTATGTCTACAACTGGAGTAAGGTGAGTATGAAATTTATCCCTTGTAGAAATAGATGAAGAAATGAGGAGTTGTTGCAATTGATGGTTGGATATAGACGTCTAGAAGTTCTCCCAGTTGTTACAATATATTTCTTAACAATTCATAAAATGCAGAAACTTGCTTCTTTTAGCCAGACATGAAGCTATTAAATTTGATTATAATATCCATAGTGGTCCTGGTGACCTTAGTTGATTTGTTTTTTGTGGTTGACTCTTTTTCATTATCAATTTTATTCACATTAATTTAAAAATAATGTAATGTGACAAATTAATTATTATTTGTCTTGAGCAAATACTTAGACTATGTTTGGTTCCCGAAAAATTTGAGGGAAAATGTGAGGGAAAGAAAATAGAGAGAAAAAGTGAAAGAAAATAAAAAATAGATTCAAAATTAATAAATTATTTTTATATGTTTCTTTAAACTCATTTAACTTAATTTCCTTCATTATATAAAGATTAAATAATTTTAAAATATATAAATTTTTAACTAGTTTTAATTATATTTAATTTTAAAAAAAATTATAGTGAAACCAAATATGAGAAAATAATTTTTTATTATATTTTTTTTTCTTTTTTTGGTATTTTCTGAGAACCAAAAATAACCTTATAGATCTGAGTTGAGAGAAGGTGTTGACATGGATTATCTGATCCCCGTTTCAAAGACAAAGAAATCATACAACAAATTTCTGAATAAAATTTTGTATGTCAATTATTGAATACTTACAAAAAACACGGGTTCCAACCTAGGGGACAAGATGTGCGGCTCATGTTCAACGAGCCTGAAACAAATGTGCATCCGTCCATAGGCCACAGCTCACGACTCCTGTTAAATATACTAGCCATTTCTTGGACAAGGAAAGTTGATAGCATGTACATTCCTCTCTGTCCTTACCTTACCAGTGACCCTAACGTGAATCATTTTCAGGGATGGAGACACAACCACAAAAAATAAATTTCAATGGGAAAGAATTGGGGAGAAATTCAAGAGTTCCAATCTTCTTTCAAATGTCTGTATAGTCAACATCCTTCAATTGGGTGTTGATGGCATGTAAAGATTCCTGACTTCCCTAGCTTTCTTAGCCATGAGTACTGCCTATAATCTCTGAGCCCATGTGCATAGAAA